>JAOEHX010014790.1:0-10491 GCA_025448015.1 Bolborhynchus lineola | reverse complement strand
GGCAGGATCACCTCCCTTGACCTGCTGGTCACACTCCTTTTGATGCAGCCCAGGATGCGGTTGGCTTTCTGGGCTGCGAGCACACACTGCTGGCTCATGTTCATTTTTCCATCAACTAACACCCCCAAGTCTTTTTCTGCAGGGCTTCTCTGAATCTCTTCTCTGCCCAACCTGTAACTGTGCCTGCGATTGCTCTGACCCAGGTGTAGGACCTTGCACTTGTCATGGTTAAACTACATAGGATATAGAAAAAACATATTGCTCCTGCAAATGATCCTGACCATTGGAGCAGTCATTAACTTGCAAAAATAGCTCACACAGCAATATTAATATATAATGCATAGTTATAAAATATATAAAGTATAATTCACACAAATGCCATCATACACAGACAACAGTTAGCATGACAAGCAGGAAATCTAAAGATTCTAGGGTTTTATGATTTATGCATATGTGTACATAGAGAAACACAGAAAATGATAAAGAGGTGAAGGTTCTAGTAGTTACCAAATCAAATCCTGATTTTTTCTGGATTGATTAGGTAAGAACTGACCTGAAGAAAGCTAAAGAATCCCCATTATTGTGAAAAACAATATAATAATTATTATGTTAAATTTTCAGTGGGTAAGGTTTTCTAAAATTTATTTTTAAGTGTTATTCATCAAGCAAGATAATAAGAAATCGAATTTGGTATGTATACTTTAAGCATAAATTTCTTGCTATGCAACCACTGCATGACTAATCCAAAGACTGGAATAATGATAAATGATCAACTGACTTGTGAAATATAATGAATAACTAATAAACATCACCAAAGGTAGAATTATCTGCATTAAATTTTATAAGCCTTTTTTTAGATCATATTAATAGTAGGAAAAACTTGTATTTTAAAAAATTAAAGGTTGTGTATGAAAAAGGAACATTAATTTATCAACACATTTATTCAGATTGTCATATTTTCCCCATATTCTTTCTTCCAATATTTTATAGATATCAGACAATACTCCATTACGGACAAAGAGGAATATAAAATCCTACATTTATAGTCCAGTCCAAAAACCAAAATGAAATATAGGAACTGACCCTCTCCATCAAGCTTAATGCTCCTGATGACATATTAATCTGGAACTTGAACTCTTTAAACTCGGTCTTTTAATCATGATTCTAGCCAGATATGTGAAAAAAGAAATCATCAGATTTCCACAGTTCTTAATTACTTGTAAAGAAATCAGAGAAAAAGCTTTTTTTGAAGTACTATACTTTGAGACTGTTGCATTCTTAATTTCCATGGGAGCCTGTCTATAAACTTTTTTTAATTCACTGGATTAGCTAGAATTGCCATATTTTATTACATGCAATGTCTTTTAACACGCAAATAATTATATGCACTGGGAATGACTTCCCCCAGCAAAGATCTTTCTTCTTGCTGCTGTGCAGCATCTGAAAGATTTCCTCTATGTATGTGATCCATTCCCTCATTAAAAATAGCTGTTTCTGTATTTAATGTTTATGGGTTTGTGTGCTGCAACGGTTCCCAGAGTTGCAGAAATGGTTTTTGAAAGTTCTATTGTTGGGTTTGCTGTTTGAGTGTTTACTGCTTGGGTGGTTTTTTGTTTAGCTTTGGGTTGTTTTGTTTTTTTTTTTTTTTTTTTTTTAGGGGGTAATAATTTTTTTTGGGGTTTTTATATTTTTTTTTTAATAAAGTGTAAGCATCGTAAGCTAGCATATGCATTCAGTGGCTAACTGGCAAGGTGTTTACAGAGATGCAATGGTGTCAGCAATTCAGTATGCAATACAAAGGTCTAGTTCATAGTCTCTAGTTACTTGTGCAATTGTATACATATTAATTCACACATACTGTATAATTGCTTATTTGTGGTAACTTAGTATTTTGGCTAATTAGGTAGGCAAAACACAAGGAATATTGAGCAGACAAAGTAAGAAAAAAGAAATTAAGTCAATGTTTTCCTATAAATACATGAGAAAGAATATAAACCTTTTAGTTGAGAAGTAACAATTTCCAGCCATGTCCTGGGGTTTGAGGAACCTAGAAGGTATTAAACAGTCAAATTTTATTCCCCAAATAAGGGCAAGTTACTTAGCAGATGCTGCTCACAATAGGTAGAGGAAGAAGAACAAGCCTGGTCTGCCAGGTCAGTTTAATTCTAATTTTTAAATAACTACTTGATCCCAGTATTTTTGGGTTACTAGTTCTGGTGAAGTTAAAAAAAAAAAAAAAATCTCTTCAATACTGAAGATTTTCTTGTTATTTAGAAACGTGGTCCTCAAAAAAACCCCAAATATTTTACTAGTTATGTTTATTTACTAAGGAAATCCTAGGAAAAGGACAGCTTTCATTATCAAGTAACTGGTAGCTGTGGCAGCCACACTATGTGTTACAGGGCTATCTAATTGCCAGATTGTAGGAACCAGTTTTTTTTTTTTGTTTTTTTTTTTTTGTTTAGAAGTGAAACCTAGAACCTAAAGATACTGTAGTTATCTACACCTTGCAAAAGGAATAAAAAATGCTACTAGCTCAATATGGGAATACTCGATAACCTCTTCATACAGGTCTTAGCAGGTAACCTGTAATACAAGAAAATGGGAGAATCAAATCCCAGACGTGTCTTTATATCAGCACTCAATATTTTTCTACTCTCTTCCTTAAGAGAAAATCTTTTCTTCAATATAATCAATATAGTACCTAGTTTTGAAACTGATAACTTTTCTTACAGAAAATGATGCCATGGAGAAGTTTGTCATATTTTTCAAAAAGGTACACCCACTGAGCACTATGGCTAGATGGTACATTTTCATGAGGCTGAAAGAAAATGTTGAATTAATCTACTCACATAGAATAGAAATCATAAAATACCAGTTGAAAACATATACAAGAATTGTTTTTCCAAATATCCATAATCTGACATACGCTAGCATGCCTTTTCAACCTCCTGGAACTATGAACATTTTTCCATTTTGTTGCAGGGGTAGATCTTTAATTAGACTGTCTGATTCCATAATACTACTGACAATTGTGTCTGCACTGTCTACCACCGTTAGGTACTGGAAGACTCTTATAAGGTCCCCCCTTGAGCCTTCTCTTCTCCAGGGTGAACAGCCCCAACTTTCTCAGCCTGTCTTCATACAGGAGATGCTCCAGCCATCTTCATGGCCCTCCTCTGGATTAGGTCAAGCAGCTCCATGTCCTTATTGTGTTGGAGAGCGCAGAGCTGAATGCAGTACTCCAGGTAGGATCTCATGAGAGCAGAGTAGAAGGGAAGAATCATCTCCCTCAACCTACTGGCCACACTCATTTTGAAGCAGCCCAGGACATGGTTGCATTTCTGGGCCGCAAGTGCACACTGCTGACTCATGGTGAGATTCTCATCAACCAAAAAACATAGTAAAGAGCAAAATTTCTGGGGGGAAGGGGGAGAAGGGGACAAAAAGAGTGAGAAGCAATGTAGGGAACACCAACATCAGCACAGGAGGAGGTGGTTCTCCATGATGCTTGAACAGATATCCCCTCCAGCTCATGGAGAGGACCACGTTGCAGCATATGGGTATTCCCAAAGGGACTGTCCCCTGTTGAGACCGCACACTGGAGCAGAAGTGTGAGAGGAAGGTAGCAGCAGAGAGAAGCTACTATGTACTGATCATAACACTCCCCAACCCACTACAATGGTTGGGGGTAGAGGAGTCTGGAGTAAAGGACTGTATATGAACCTAGAAAGGGTGAAAGAAAGGTGTTGATTTAGTGTCTTTTTTTACCACTACCTGCACTGCTAACTACATTTTAGTTTTAATTAGCAATAATTTGATCTAGTTTCCTTCAAGTTCAGACTGTTTCACATGCAACATTAATTGGTAAGCAATCTTTTTGTCTTTTTAGCAACACTCAAGCTTTCTCATTCTTGTTCTTCATATTCTTCTCCCATCGAATTGAGAGAGGAAGTGAGTGAGTGGCTGGGTGGGATTTTGGCTGTTACTCAAGGCCAACACACCATGATTAGTTGCAGAATAAATATCTATGTGCAATAGCCCTCACTTTCTAATTCTGTATGCCTTTGGATGCTGTAAGAAGTACCCAATGCACAAAGAAGCTAAACATCCTTTTCCAAGCACCCTATTCAGTGCATTCTTTGTGATTTAATAAAGAAAATTGAAGTCATTAACAGAGTTTAAAGTATTACTTATTTATGCATATGACTATTCTGTATATTAGCTCTTCTCAGTCTATTGTTGTCAGCAGCAAAATAAATTAGCATTATAAATTGTATAGTTCCCTTTTGAAAGCTGAAGTCTTTCTGATCATCTCTGCATCTTCACCGAGAAAAGAACCTAAATGCATGGAAGATCCTTTGTATTTTACATATGCTCTTTCAACATTCCCCCAAAACTTTGGGATCCTGAGTTCTGAGCAGAAGTAACTCAGCAAAACCTGTGTGCCTCCGATTTTTTTCTGTCTGAAATACTGAGATAAAGGCTGCTGAAATTAGCTTCAATACTCCCTAAGTTCCATCATGGAGGTCTTCCAGGGTTCTGTGGGTAGAGAGGCTCTGGAAAGATGACCCATGAACATCTGAATTTTCCGCTGTCAAAAAGATCTGATAAACTGAAGAATAGAGCAACAAGAAAAGATAGTTCCCTGAGGGAGAAATTTGGGGGATACTCATAAGTATACAACAGTAAGGACAGAAGCTAGCTGACTAGTCTCTACATCCCTTTTACATGTACTATTGGTAGCTTCTCTACAGAATGTTTATGATCAGGAACCTAATGTATGTGCACTGAATTGTTTTCTGAGGAGTTTGTCTTTCTTCACAAACTGTAGGAAAAGCCTTTGGAATTTGTTTCTTAACATAGGTAATTAAAATTTAAAGTTTGTCAGTATGAATATCTTCCACTTTTTATTCACTAGTGGAGAAAAAAATACCCTACGACATATGATATTTAAATAAACACTGAATTGTGAGTGTCTTTGCAGTACAAACAAATTTCTTGAAGAAGGAGTACCTGTATATTCAGCACGGTAAATCTAGATTAGTGGATCAGAATTATTAGAAAATAGTATCTTCCTCAGGCTTTGTACCCTAGAGATCCCAAGTAATAAAGTGTAAGCCATTTTTCTGGATGCCATGGTGGTTAATGAATATTATAGATGAACAACAATGCAATCTGTAAATAAAACAGGAAAATATAGAAGATGATTAAGGAGTTTAATTTACTTGGTACGTTACAATTATTTTAAAATGCAGAAAATTACAGGAATTTTTTTCTTTTTAGCACATTAATATTACTTTTGCTACAGCATGTTTGTATTAAGAAAATAATCTTTCAAGACAGACAATAGAAAGTCTTATTTAATATTTTTTTAATCTTTCCTTTCTGTAGGATTGTTTAAGTCTGTCTCTTTATATCTGATATCAAGATCTCTCTCCACATATTTTCCTTTCAACTGCATTATAATTTCAGTTTCATATTGGAAGAAGGCTACTCAGAAAAGCTAGATTCTTGCTTTGACAGCATTGAGTTCTATGTGCATGTTTTCATTCTGTTATTTCATTGTTTGTTGTTCTAATTAAAATAAACGGCCACCAAGAAGAGAGTTTATCAAAATTAGACAAAAAAAAAAAAAAAAAAAAAAAGATCTAACAAGGTCTTATTGATTCTAGTACAGCAGCCATTATTGGCAAAATCCAAACCCTTTCTAGCTTACATGGGAACAGAAGCTGTTTCTGCTTTTTCATAAAACATTGTTCATGCATACATATGTTCCCCATTTTTGATTATTTTTTTTCATATCCCAGTGTCCCAAAAACATTTCCATCTATTTTAATAAATAAAAAAATAAGTCTTTATGAAATACTATATTTTTCTAAATGTAATAATATAAATGAACTGGATGGGTTAAAAAGAATTTCCTTAGGATATATCACGAGCTTACTCCTTTTATTCTTTTCACATCTGTAACTATAAGAGAGTATTTAATGTTTCTGTAGGCCATGGTATTATCATTTTGTTTGACATGCTATGCAGTCTAAGTATTACGTGACCCTTGACTTCAAAGCATGAAAGACCAACAGAAGGGTAGCAACAGCAAATCAAAAATTATGTCCAAGAAGAGATGAAATGTTTAATAAAACTGTATTATATAGAGCTTCTTTTTAGTATTATCTTTCTTGAAACTGGCTGAACTCTAAAAAAATATCTTATTTCAAAAATATCATGGCAAGCAGTCAGAAGGTGGTAGGTGTTTCCTGCTGGTACAATTAAATCAAAGAAAACATTTCTTGAGTAATTTCCATAAATGCAGCACTGTTTCCCAGTTTACAAAGTATGAAGATTGACATTGTTTAATTTTCACCTTCGCTGGTATTTCATTACACAAAGTCTTATTTTTACAGGAGGAGTACCATGCTACTTATAGTGAGACTTTACTCATTTGTCATCTTCCAAAGCTTAATTATAGATACATAAGCTGAAAATATTCATGTTTTTACAAAGTTATAAAAGAGGAAAGCTGATTTATTTCATTTTTAAGGGGGTGCATGCACATGAAGGACATGTCAGAAATTGAATAAAATAATTAATATTGTATGGTATTGTTATGGGAACACAGTAAATTAGATTCATTTCAGTGGGTGCTTCTGCATGATTGCAATTCTAGATTGGGCAATGATATTTTGAACATGATATTAAGTGAAATTTGTTTTCAACTTTAGAGTTTGCTATTAGACAAAAAATAACCTTGAATTCTTCCAGTCACCCTCACACTAAGTCCAAACTCACTCTAAGTGCGACCTAAGGGGGTAGTCTCTTAAGAGCCCTTGCAGAAGTAGGTCAATGCAGGCACTGCAAAATATACACAGTACAAATCAGACATAGTACTTGTGGCTCAACTTACTGACATTAAAAATTAAAGTTTTCTCTATTTTGAAATAGTATATCCTTCAAGATATTATCTTTTTGATCTTGGTTTATCTTGATCAAGATCCTGAACTAACAGAGACAGATGAAGCAGATCATGCCACAGAAATATGATTTATAGTAAGAACAAGGAACACTAATGAAATGCAGCAGTGTTTAATAGCATATCATAGGTTTAATTATAGAATGAAGTAAGGAATACCACAGACTTTCCGGAATGCAGAAAAGCTTCATGTTGTTACAGCACTTAAGCAGAAAATGTGCAATACTGTTGTTCCATACCTAGTAAATGATAGGAAGGACAGATAGGTGTTGCGTTTTTAGGTGTCCCTCTTAAAGAAAAATAATATAAAATGAAATAAAATAAAATGAAATAAATAAATTAAAATAAAATAAAACAAAACCCTACAAAACTTTACAAAGCCATTAAAAAATATTGAAACCAGCTTCTTTATTCAGCAGCTACAGCAGGAAAATTTTTCTAAAGACGACATATCTTTCTTACCAGGAGCTGCATATTAACAGATATAATGATGACATCCTAGGATGCATATTAAATAATTAAAATACTACTATATTGAAATGACATTAAAATTACATTATAAAGATAACCTGAGGATTGTCATATTTATAAGGTCATTGATGTTTGCATTATTATTACTACTACTACTACTAAAGCCAAATATTTTTTTTTAATTGGTAATTAAAATAAAATCTCACTATATTAGCAGATCCTCTGTCTTTTTATAACAGAAAGTTCTACTTTTGTCATGATTTTGCTTCAATAATTCCACATGCTGCTGACATCTAGTGACCAAATAATCCCATCTGCTTTGATATTTCTGTTATCAAAAAATACGTATTTGGAAATTACATTACAGTTGTTTTGAGATATTTCTGTCCATAAGAATATCTGTTGTTTAGATTTCATTACCTTATTGATCATAACTAGTTTTAAATCTAGAAGAGTTGAACCAAAAATAAATTTTATTTTCCACTCTGGACAGTGAATAGAAACAAAAATTAAAAGTATCTTTGCAAGGCTTAATTTATGTATATTATAATTTCACATCAGTGTTTGCTATGCATTACGTTATGTTGACTGCTTGGAGTTCTAGCTCTCTTTTTACAAATTACACTAATAATGGTTATGTAAATGAACTGGTGAAAGGGAGGGATAGATTATAAAGGATGAAGCCTAAAGAAAGTAAGTTGCCCTGAGCTTTGACATAAAGGAATTGATTGTTATTCTGATGAGCACAAATTAAGAAGGTACTGTTAGGCCCTGTCCAGTGATTATGGAGAATTTAGGTTTTCGGTTTGGGGCTTTTTGTTTGTCTGTTTGGGTTTTTTTTTTACATGTGGAATCAGGCTACCACTGGCGAAATTACTTCTGAAGATCAAATCCATGCTACAGTTTACTCAGATGAGTAGAGGAGCCAAACCTATGCCACAGCTCAACTGGTGGAGCTAAGCTAACTCAAGTGAAGACTCCAGTGTATTGTGTCAGGCAGGTGGAAAATACCATTAAGTCCTCTGAAGTTTTTTGAAAACCTACTATGATTCATTACTGAAATGTTTGGTGGGTAGGCATAATTTAAAAGAAAAGAGAAACAAAAAAGAAAACAGGTAGTTAGTCATACCATCCAAACCTAACTCAGATTTTAACAAGGTGGATATTAAATTAACAACTTCAAATAGTGGAATTAATAAAAAATTTCTTCAACAAAAGGTACTTTAAGTTTCAGATTTTTAAGTGCTTGACAGGGAGGACAATGTACCTACATGGTAGCCAGAGTATAAACAAGTCAGGGACCAGACAAGAAATTCAATTAGCTGCTTAAATTCCTAATGCAGCGCACTTGGGGAACTAGGCAACCCAGAGGATAAACCAAAAATCACAGAAGCTCATCAGATACCATTTTCTTCTTAACATTTCTTGGTTCTTCTTAACATTTCTTGGTTCTTCTTAACATTTCTTGGCTTGTGTGTCTCTATTCAGCATATAAATCTTTGTATTCCATCTGTGAATTGCATAATTCTTTTGTGCTTAGAATTTAGGCCAAAATCCATTAAAGTTAAGCACTGCAGTGTCTCTGTTGCTTCTCCATCCATTCAACTAATTCCATGTATCCACATCTTAATTTGAAACTGTCGTTATGTCGTTATGTTCCTAGTACCTGCGTATGTGAGGAACTGAGAACAATCAGTGCTTACTGCAAAATTAATGTATCAACACAAACCCTATTTTTTATGTCAATTGGTGATAAGAGATATTCTATGTAATTCAGTATTCATAAGACCAAGGAAGAAAACTCTTATCATGAAGAGTATAATGTATAATAATTGTTTCACAATGTATTTTTAAAAGACACGTGTGACACACCCAAAATAATATCTTGCTATAGACTAAAGTGGTATATGCCATTAAGGGCCTGACTCTGTAATGTACTACAATAAAAAAGTTTAACACTAAGTATGTGAATATCCCAGCCTTGTTAAAGCTATGATGCTCATTACACTTCAGTAAACTGAATGACAACCTATCAACAGTTTGTCCATAAGAGTCATAACATTTCTGTCATAACAATCTATTTTAAAAAGAACATATATTTTAGTGTCATTGGCTGCAAATTTTAAGTTATTTCTGTTTAAAAAAAGAATAAAAAAAATGTCAAATACTTGCATCCATGATAATTTTATTTGTGGTGACTGATTCGATTCTTCTTGCATTTGATAACCATATTCGCATTTCAAGAAGCTTTGTCAGCTCAGCCAATAGACTTCCACTCTCAATTATTATTTTCAGTGATTTTTTTGTTGTTTGATGGTAATTTTGAGCTGCAGCTGCTGTTTCCATTTTTATTTGTTTACTTTCCATAAGGCAGTTTGTACTACAGAAATGAATTCTATTAAACTGGGCTTCTTTTGTGAGTACAATCCTTGTCTTACAGTTTTCATTCTAATGAACACTTTTTTATAATTGCTTGTTTGCAGAATATTGGGTTTAGAAGATTTAGTTTATGCACATTTATTTTATTATGAATTAATGTAAATAGTTTGTGTTGATATTACAATAAGCCAATACATTTTAAAAGGATGAATGAGAAGTCCTGTAACTGAAAAGGAAGGTTCTTTTACAACAGTGGGAATCTTGGCAAGCAGCAAGCTGAACATGAGCATACACTTATGCTCTGGCACACCAGAAGTGCTGCTCAGCAGAGATGATTGTCAGGGAGTCACATTGGTGGACTGCTCCATAAAGAAGAGCAAGATGTGAGCTGATTGGAAACAGAGGAGTGGGAAGGAGCACTGATCTCACTGACAATGAGTTGAAATGTTGAGTCAGTAAGGATCAAGATAGGCGGACTCTATTGACCTCTTTGATCACACTGTAAATCCATTGTAATAAGGAAGGTCCAAAAACTGAACTAGAAAGCAAATCAGTGGTTTAGGATTGGGGTGAAATCAAGGCAGTATAAGCCTGGGAGCAGATCTAGCTGCTAACAGCAACCTACTGATGCCTACAAGGACGTCATCAAGACAGAGCCAGTTAAAACA
>JAOEHX010014788.1:0-27972 GCA_025448015.1 Bolborhynchus lineola | reverse complement strand
CCTTTTCCTTTTCCTTTTCCTTTTCCTTTTCCTTTTCCTTTTCCTTTTCCTTTTCCTTTTCCTTTTCCTTTTCCTTTCCTCCTCGCAGTGAGAAGCCTCAGCCTTTCTTGTTCTGTGGGTGTAACAGCAGCTTCAGGTTTCCAGAGCTCAACACAGCCTGAAGTACGTTGGGTTTCTGGCAGTGTATTTCAGTTAATCCTTGCTCGTATCTGCAGTTTTCTATTTCAGAGATGCTCAGAGTAGTAAGTCATGCCAAATACCACACAATGAGAGAAAACTGGAAATGCTGATTTACGGAAGGGATTATTTCCCACGGGCCGTTCATACCATCGTTCATGGTGTTTGAGTTTTCTGCTTCCCACAACTCTCCCCAAAGCTTTTGGGATCCTCAGTTAGCTTGTTCTAGTAATTGTTCCGCTTTGTGGATTTGGATCTTTTCCACTACCTGTGTTTACTGGACAAACGATTATACTCCGCATCCAAAGGCAAGAAATAATCTGTGAAAGACTTTGGACTTGAGGGGGATATTCAGAAGAGCATAAAAACGAATCTGGTGTATATAATGTGAGTCAAAGCAGAGCCATTTTCAAATAAACCCAGCTCTAAACATCCCTATTAGCAACGTTTCTGCACTTTCATAGAATAGAATAGACTACTTTACTCAAAGGGCTCGCAGTAATACAGCCAGCTTCAGAAGTATATGATTTTATGGTATGACCTGCTTTGTTATACTCCACCCAGTGCAGTTCTTTGTCAGGCTGCGCTGTGCCTCATTCGCAGCAGCTCTCGGCTCCACTGGCACAGGCGATACAAGAGAACCCTATTCCTGGGTGCCTGGTTGTGGCAGGACCCTTGTTTTCAGGACAGCTCTGGCTCACATTTCTGCCATGGGGCTTTGAAGTGGTGGTGCTGGAAAACAAATAGCCTGTGGGGCTGCATTGCCCTTGTAGAGCACAGGGAACTTGCAGCTTCCTGAAGCTGGAGGATTTAACCTTTCTTTCCTGGCAGATTTTCTGCTGGTCCTACCTGATGTTGTTTTTCAGGTTTATTTGCTGCTGTCTCCATGAGAGACCCTGATGTTTCCCTTGCCAAAGTGCTGTCTCTCACGCTACAGGAGAGTAACCTGCGCAGGCTGTGTTGGGCTGGGCTGAGGCAGATGGACTCTGTCGCTCTTCCTGATGTCTCTGCTCCAGGATTAGCCCCGGCTGCTGCTGTTACTTGTCACCACCTGAGGTCTCACAGAAACCTCAGGAGTTCTTTATCCCTCCTATCTATGATTACATTAAGCAGCATCATTCCCCAAAGGATGATGGACCAGAAGGGAGCAAATAAGACAGGAAAGGGTAGACGGTGAACTAGTTATCTCTTCCATTTAGACTTGTAATAGGATGAATTAGGAAAGGCAGATTTAATAGCATATCTCTCTGCAGCTTTTTCTGAACCATCTTTCTGTGAGGCTGGGAGAGACTTCTGAGGCTGGTGGTGTGATTGAGCAGTGTGCTGCTGAAGGGCAGCTAATTAGTGAAGCGCAGTCCTCTGCCTGTTATGGTAGGTTCAATCACAGATTGTGAAACTATAGATGTGAGCATCTCCCAGTCTGTTTTTCAAAACTCTTCATTTTCTTTAGGCTGGTTAAATATGTAACATCAGGGTTTATTCCGGTTCACATTGATATCCCATATTCCCACACACAATGGATATGTGACAGTTTATTAACCCAAAACCAATTTGTGTAAACATTTCATCTCTCTCCATTTCATCTATGTGTTGTCTTTTTCCTCCTGCTTGCATTAGCTGCTCATCTATTAATGCTCTGTAACAATAGGCAAGAAATAACTTTTGAAGTCTTGACATTGGAGATAGGACCTTTGAATGACATAAAATGAATGCTGTGATTTGTTTAAATGATTAAGTTTTTTCCAGATTAGTTTTTCAGTTTATATTATCTGAACCAATAAAAAATTACTGCAACTAAACCCCCATAAAATAAACGAGCATGAAAATATGATACATTCATTAAAAGACCCCCAGATCTTTATATCTCCATCAAAACACTGTGCAGCTATGCTGAGCATAATAAGTTCACCACCTTACTCTGCATTGCCAGGTTTCTTCTTATTGCTTTAATTCTTCATCATGTGAACCACTATTTGTGTAGATTGGCCCCTATGTAACATCAGAATCCAGACGATGACTGCTTACCAGATGACCTGCATCCCTTTGTGGTGCTCTTACATTTCTCATCTGGTTCCACTGTGTATCTTGGGAGTCTTGACAGGCCTTGGAAGAAAAAGTAAGAGAGTTTGATAGCAAAGCCCTTTGCTATTGAATGCATGAAGCAGAAATGACTTCACAAAAAGGGTCTGAGTCCCCTTTTCCTGTGTTACAGATAGGGTCATTGAGACATGGCAGAATGGTTCAACCTTAGTCACCCAGGAGGCAAACAGCAGAGCCAGGATGAAGACACAAGTATTCTGAGCTGTGATTTAACCCACTTCCCACTGGTCAACACTGCCTTTGGAGCCCCGTCATCGGGAGAATGTTGTTTGTTCTCTGACTCAGCAAGTAGCAGACCAGATAGAGATCTGTGAGAGCAATCCTACTGGAGACAAGGAGGAAGGCTTACCTGGGTCTTACTTTCTTCCCTTAGTGATAAAAACAAAACCATCAATCCCCCTCTTTCAAAATAGAGTTAATACATGGAAGTGTTAAAGGGTTCTGTCTTATGCAAAGAGCAAATATACATGAGCCAAGAATGGGCAATGAATTACATGTAGGTGCTAAGTATCCTGCTCATAGATTTGTAGCTTTGAGGATCAGGAAATTCTTGCCCTGCATGTGTGTGTTGATTCACTGAGAAAACATGCAATGTTAAATCACTGTGTCATGTTTCTTACCCACGCCAGGGTTAGACTGGAGGTTGCAAACTGGGTTGTCAAAACAGCACAATTGGGATTTCATAGCTGTGAAATCTGCCTGTTTTAAACACCCGTTCAAAATCTGTCTTCACTTGAAAGAAGTCTGAGGTGGAAGATATGCCAGGGGAAGGATCACCCTGCTGCTTGCTGTGGTTTACAGCCCTGTTTCCCTAATCATCTTCTTCAGGCAGCCATCTGGGAGCAGGCCACAGATCAAGTGATCCTTTGGGGTGACCTTATAGAGAACATCCATATATCTTTATGCATTCTTTCACAAAGAAATAATCACCAAGCACCCACAGCACTAGAGCTGGTGTAGCAACACTGTTGTGCCTGGTATTCCATTACAGAATACTTCAGCATCACCATAAAAGTAATAGCAGGTAATGCCCAAAATACGCAGGAGACAATTCCCTCCGATAACTTTTAGAGTAGAATCACGGAGAGGGATTTTCACTACTGTCACAACCCACACAGCCCTTGTGATGCTCAGTGTCATTTTGTTCTCAAGAGGAAATAGCATGATTGAAGAGAATGACACTGTTGTGATGTCTTTGGTATTTTCTTCTTTGGATATCAAGATTTAAATGAAGACTGGTAGCAGAGCCTACAGTCAGGAACTTGCCCGACACAACAGAGAAGCTGCATTTTAACTGCAGAACTGACGACTTGTTGCACGTGGACCTCAGATTTCAGTAGATTTTGGGTTTTTTTGTTCATTTTCTCAGAAACATTCACATGAATAACATGTTAGTGTAGAATAACATGTTGAATAACAATGTGTATTCTCACATACACATTAGGTCACAGGTAAGAGTCTTGATGGGTAATGTACATAACATAAGATGTGCATGAAGGCCACTTACTTTGGCAGTTTTGGGTTGGGTACAACTAGTCTGCTACAAGGCATTTGGCATTGAAGATATTGATTAGAATATTGCCAACCTCAGCTGAGATAGCTGTTTAACATGGGATGACTGAGGCATCCTTCTAAGTTTTCAAAGTCTTAATTTTCCCAAAGCCTACATTGGAAAAAGTGTCTCCACTCTTCTATCTTACAGTTATTGCTTACAGAATTGTTAGGATTTGATGGGTACCAAGATTGTTCTCTTTCAAGACAACACATATTGTCACTGAGATAGATGTGATGTGATTTGCATTATCCCCTCTGGGCAGGCTTGAACTGGCAGATTGCACTGGTCCAAGCAGGGGTTTCAGAAGCAGCTCGTGTAGAAGATGCTGCATTGGACACTTCCATGACCTTTTGCTGTCCGTTTCATAAGGAGCTCATTGGAATTTTGTTGCTGGTCTTGCAGCCTCAAGTAGAAGTTGACCCCTCAAAAAACCCCTGGGGTTTTTAAACTAAAATTCTAACTTATATTTCAGATCTTATTCCTCACCTCAAGTAAATGCATATTAATAGCATTAATATTGTATGTTTGGCCAATGATGTCACAGCTGAAATCTTTGCACACAATACAAACCAATTGTGCTGAGATAGGTGGATGATTATTACCTTTTTATATTCTTTTCCATTATCCTTTTGAATTAAAAACACCTTGCAAAGCCATTATGCTTCCTTTAAACAGTTCTCTATATTGAAGATGCCTCTGCCTCTTCTACTCTTTTTTCTTTGCTTAGATAGAGTTCTAATTTTGTGTGATTTCTGAGCTCTAATTTCCTTATTGTTCCACATTTGTACAATGTCCTGTTCATGCATCCAATATGTGCAGACTCTATTTTGTTTCTCAAGTGCATGTAGGCCAAAAAGTACCAGGAACCTTTTCTAAAAGCTATATTTACAGCTTCAGTGGCAAGCACTCTCCTCCTACTCTGGAAAGCTGTGAAAAACTGTCAAGATGTGAGCGTGCATAACAATGCTCCTGACGCTGGAGCTGATTTATTTTTTAACCATGGCTTCATTTTGTCACTTAGAAAAAATACGAGGGAAAGAAGCTCTTCTGATAAAATCCAGCAAAACAGACGCTTCAGTACTTAAATTTCAGCATCTCAAATTACATTATCCTCTTCTGCAGTGCTGCGTAGAATGCACGTAGGTATAATGGGGCCAAGAAAGGCCAGTTGTGTCTAGGTCTAATTCCTTGTTTTCCAGTTCCAAAGTGTTTAGGAGTGTTCCCTGTACATGTACTTGATGACCTTCAGAATTTATCTTGCTAACCACAAGACTCACTTGAGGCTAGAAGTAAGAAAGGACCTCAAAGCAAGCCATAGGAAGGAAAGGAGGCAGTGGGTGTCATCAGTGTTGCAGATCCCTGCAATGGCATTAGATGTGCTCGCTAAAAGTATCCCATAACACAGAGGAAAGACAGTAACTTGTTCAACCCCTGTTGGTTTCTCACCAATATGACCCAGGAAGGAAATATCCTGTCCTGTCCTTAATTTAATGATGGGTTTCACCCTGTACATCAGCTAGGCACCTTTGACAATGTGAGGGTAGTAACTATATTCTGATGCTCCTGCTTCTACTAGACATTATTTTACCATGGGCTGATCCAAAATGTTAACTCAGTGCAACCATTGGCTATGATTACAGTAGATTCGGAGTTGGGCTGTAATTGAATAATCCTGTTAGAGTCAGTGGGAGTTCTTATGGAATCAGGTGTCATTAAATCAGAGTAAAGGCATTTGAATGTGGCCCTGTGCCATTTGAGTGTATGACAAAAGTAATTCAGTTCTGTATATGTAGCATTTACTTGCAATGTAGTGTTTGCATTTTCTACAGTGTTTTCTGCACTCAGGGTACATAAAGCATGTCCTTGTGCTAAAGAGAAATATCAAGATACAAGAAACAATCATTTTACTCTTTTTCTTCTTTCCTTTTGCATAGGAACTGGAGCAGAATAACCAATGGAAATCTGATAATAGAGAACAAAAATAATAGGTCCTTGGGTTACAGTCCTAGGTTTGCTTCTCCATTTAATGGTCTTAAACTACTAGTGATATTAAGGCTGAATCCTTTAAAAGCCCATCTGATATCAAAAGCAGCTAGTATGAAATGTAGATAGGAGCATATGTCTAATACTGAGCTTCTGTCAAGTAGCTGCAGGTGTGATGCCTGTTTCCTGCAGATATCTGTGATAACCATCTCTCTCTCGTGCCATGAGCTCTCTTAGACAACCTTCAGGTGACTTTTTTTGTCCCACAAAACTTATGTTTGTTTATGAAGGATTTGGGGCATTTTAATGGGAAATGCTGCTTTGATTTTGCAAGGGCATCCCTGTCTAAACCAAAACTTCTTGTGCTTATTAGATGAGATAGCTTTCATTGGCTTAATGAGCTTTCTGGCTGGTACCTGCCTGACCTTTCAACTGGGAATAAGCACCCTTAAATCTTTTGTCTGGTTTGTTTTAATATCTCCATCCTTGGTCTGTTAGTGATTGATTCCTTAGGTGTTTATTGTGTGCACTGAAGACAGGCCTGCAATCAGGCCTCTTCCCTACCCTTCCCCTTCTCTTGGGTTTCCCCACTCTGGACATTGGCCAGAGCTGGGTGTGCAGCCCAGGAACTGAGAAACAGGAAAAAATGCAGAAAATCCAGAAGGAAACAGAGCATCAAGAAATGATAGCTCCTACCTTCTTTGCTAGGCAAATGATGGGTAGGGAAGAAGGCTCATGGGAGGGTGAAGAAGAATCAGATTCAGGCGTTTGGGAATTTGGGAGATGGAAAACAATTGTCTGAGCAATGCAGAGGGTGGGGAGTGATTACAGGTGGGGTAAGAAAGAGTAAGACCAGTAAGGGCTGAAGAGATGGAAGGAGCACCAAGGGGAAAGGGACAAAAATTTCAAGTGAAGAAAAGACCTGAGGAAGAAGGGTATTCAGAGGCATATTTTCATTTTTTCCCATCCAGTGTAAGAGAGAACTGGTTCTGAGAAAGTTTGTGCTGGAGGAGGATGAGGAACAGGGACACAAGATGGGAGCAGGAGGAGGAAACAGGTTTTCCACTGTTGATTTCTGTAGACCTGACAAAGAAAATACCTTTCTCTAATCTGGAGAGCACATACAAGTTGTGTAGACAAGTGTCATTGTTTATTTTCAGCAGATTAACATGTTTGCCATGGTTGGTAGGCATGTCTGCTTGAAAGTCTGTTATAGAGACATTTACTCAACATCCCTTGTCACCCCTGTCCTTCATGCTGTCAGCGGGTTACATCTTCAGCAAGGGCATCTTGTTTTTCCAGGTCCTAATTACAAAGTGTGGTGGAACGTTTTGGAACTGTCTTCATCGGTGCAAGTGAACATCAAAAGAGGCTGGTGCTTTCCTATGTGCAGCTCTCCAGGCACTTTTGTGTGGTCCATTGCAGGATCTGTCAGTTGGCATAAGAAAAGATTCAGCTGTTAGACAAAAAAATGCAGGCCACAGGGAGCTGGGTATTGACCCATCGGGTTGATGGATTAGCAAGAAAGCACGCAGATCTTTTCAGGTGACCGTCTCATTGAATCACTTGGAGTAAGAAACCTAACAGTTTATTGGTAACTTATATTCACTATAGTGAAAGAGACTTAAGTTCTTCTTAGGTAGATACTTGTGTGAAAGGTGGAAGAAACATTTTCACAGTCAGTTAAGGGTAAGCCCCTCTGTAGAACTCTCCTTCTGAATCTCCGCAGCAGCAGTTCATGTCCTGCTGCACAATCTCCAATGGTTTGTGTACACATGGCTTAGCTTCGCTGGTGTAGTAAGGGGTTAATATCTTGGCACCCTTTTAACAGGCGAAAGTCTGAATAATAGTTGATCCTTTCCTTCTGTTGCTGGTTTACTCTTGTGTTAGTGAGAATGTCAGTGTGCTTTGTGTACAGCAGTCAGGAGTGCGGCCCTGTTATTCATGTTCTGCTAGTCCCTTAATGGAGGAGAGCACTGAATGTAGGATGCCTGCATGGTCAACAAATGGCTCTGGCTAAAACTCCGTGCATTGCTTTTTGACAACAAATAGCTGTCAGTCAAGGAATGAGGAAACCAGCTACAGATACCCTGGCTTTTCTTCTCAATTTGCAGATATTAAGAGGGAGGTTTGTTCTTTTTTTTCCACATACAGCTTCCATTTCGTTGCACAGCTTGAAATGTTGATGCTTCAACATGGGAAATACTGATTTTCTGAGGCTGATATAGAATCTTCTGGAACTGGTCTTGGGGCATGGACACTGCATCATCTATCAGGGAAACTAAGCTAAACTCAGGCTTCAAATCTGTCTTAGCTCACAAATGAAAAAGACCACTGGACCTAAGTCTCAACAGCAGGCATTTATTTGCCTCATGGAACTTCTGAGTAGTTGATAGACCTGAGTAATGGGTATGCCACAGGGAGGAAAGGACCAATATATTTCCTAGTTGGGAGCTTTGTTGTAAGTATGGGCATACTTTATAAAATTTCATGCATTTTAGAATAATATACACCACCTTCAGCAGTGTTTTTATGAATAAAGGAGAATGATAATAACTCTAAAGCCTCTCTAGCTTGTTACAGATCAGTTAGCAGCATCTGGAGATTGAAAGGATTTACTGCAGGGGCCTCTCTCCATTACTCCTCAAATTCTGCAGTTGATCTAACTTCAATGCTAACTCCCCAAGTGTCAGCTAAGTACTCTAACCTCCAACAGTGAAGAATCTATGCCTGAAACTCACATTGTATAACCCATGTGTTTTGGCATCCAGTGACAGCTGACATGATACACATTTTCAGGTCGTTACCTCTTGGTTATCAGCACAAACAGAAAATTAGACTCACTATGTGGAAACACTTGGGCCTTTAGTGCTTAATGCTGGATGAACTGGCTTAACACTTGCTGACCTGGTTAACCACTTGCTGAGCTTGCATATTGAAATAAAACTGTTTGGTGACCTCCAGCTGGAAATGTCTCTTCCTCTTGGCCAATGACCTGGTCACTGCTGTTTCTAACCTCTAGGTCTGAGCGATTATTTTCTTTGGTGCTAAACAGAACATTCCTCACACTTGCCAAGGGGACCTTGGCTGTCCCTTCTTGTTTTGCAAGCATTTATATTAAACAGTTGGGCATGACATCCAGACAGAGTGGGATTTGGTTTTAAGCGAAGGGATGCACTCAAGGAGACCTTCCCAGTGCTGATGTAATGCAACAAGGTTAAGTATTCCAACCAGCCTCAAAGAATAGGTTGGAATACCTCCAACCTACAGATATTAATGGTAACTATTACCTATACTATGATAATATTACCTGTTACTATGATACCTTTTAGAGGTATTCCAATCAATTGGAATAGATTCCAATCTATTGGCGTACCTCTGAAAGGACTTAAGTCCTTTTAGGAGCTGTATGTCCTAGTAACAAAGAGGTGAGTACCTCTCCCCTGCTTTCAGTGAGCATAATACTAGCAGGGCCCCAGAAAGGACTGTGTGTTTCCAGAGCTTGTAATTGAAGACCATAGATGCTTCAGTTTGTAAAGTACCTCTTCCAGCCATTGCTGTTCATCTCATAGCTATACAAATGCATTTGTTTTCTACCCTCACTTCTTCATACTTGCCTGTTAGTTTCTGGTGTATTGGTAGCAGAAAACTCAGCCTGTAGAAGTCATACTGCATGCCCAGTCACAAGTGTGTTGGAGTCCCTACAGTACTTCATAAAAACCCTTCTGTTTCTCACATGAAGATCACAAATGGGTTTCGCTTGTGAGGTGACAACAAGAAAGTCTTCTTTGGTCTCTCTTCATTGTATGTCATGTGGTAAAGAGCTGAGCTAATGTGCTTCTCCCCCCTTCCTGGATGCTTTACCCTTTGCTGGTATTTCTCCTGTTTTTCACTTCTTAATGTGCCAAAGAGAACAGCTCGCTTCTGACAGTGAAATCACATTTGCAGGGATTGACAAAAGAAAACATTTGTCCTTATCTAGTTCCTGAAGACACCAGCTGCACAAAAATGTGCTGTCTTCTCTACTATGCTTCCCAGTTGTCCTGTCTTACCTTGTTGATGGGTTCTCTCTACTTCTTCCCACCCCTTTCGTCCTGTCCCTGGCATGGGATGGGGAGAAACAGGTCAGAAAGATGTACGATTTGCTATTTACAGCCCAGAGGGAGAACAGAGCAAATCAAGAAAGCAGATTTTCTGTCACACGCAAAACAGACTGGAACCGTACCATAGTCAATGTGCTTAAATAGCATTTTGGTGAAGGAGTGGAATCAGATTAGGGAAGGAAAGCATCCATGTCTTAAGCTTGAAGAGTCTGGTAGAGGTGGGAGCTTGCCTTACATAGGTTCCTCCTCTGTAGACAGCATCAGGTGCACCAGAAAAGCAAAATCATCATGTGGTGGAAGGAGGTTATTTGAGATGTCAGAGTGGGGCCCCAGTTCTCCTTCTGCACAGACATAAACCAACTAATGCTGCCTTTAGAGTGACAGCCAGTGTGAGGGAGGTATTCAGACCTGAAAGCTAAGCATAATCCCTACTTTGAGAAGAAGATATTTATATAGGCTATCCATAAAGGGTGCTGTGGTTGGACTGCAGCTACGCTGTTATCTGAAATGCTGCCTTCAGCTGTCTTGGAGACCTTAAGGCAGTGACTGAGATCAGCAACTGCCCTCTTTCAAATACAATCTGAGGATGAAGGTTTGCATTGCATTTTGGAAACAGTATGGGAGAAGGAATGTAGGTGCAGGGAGACTGAGAAGAATGCAAGAAAAGGAACTGAGTATAAACTAAAGCAGAGACCGGAGAGCATAAAGAACAGGTTAAGAGACTAGAAAGACAGGGAAGCGCTAGGAGATACCAGACAGATACATGCTGTATAGAAAAAGTAAACCTGGATTTGATAAGGTATTTTAGAACAGAAACAATGGGCATTTCCTAAATTCCCATCCCCAGGCTCTCTGGTTTGTAATATTCCTGTAATTTAAGTAATAATTCTTTATGATGGGCAGGTAGTTACAAACACAAACCCTGGATTCTAAATACCTGTGTGATTTGTGATGACTAATTTTCCTTCAGGTCTTTCTTTTGTTCCCTCCTCCCAGTTCTCTCCTTTTTCCCTTTCTTGCCCGAACGAACCTCTCTGTGTTACCTATTTTCTGAGCAGTACAAATGAGAAACACGTTTAGCTATCATGATAAATTAGCAGAATAGGCAAACACCTTCACAAGATCCAATGACTTGACATTTTGTTACATGTATATATAATCTGTGTTTAACTTCTCCCTGCCAGCAGAAGTAATATATGAACCATTAGTCCATACCGCTCCTCTACGATTGTCATTTGAATTCTTTCCTGTAAAAGTTTATTACCTTGAAAGTAGAAAGAGATACAGAGGAATTTCTCCCACTTCTATCAAAATGAGCAGTAGTTAAACATGGATTTCCCTAAAGCAAACAAGTATTTGCAGGCTTGCTGTTGGATTGCTTGTACAGGAACAGCCTAGTATCTTGTATTCCTGGGCAGCTAATCTTTGTCCTGTGGGAGGTATGAATAAATCAGTATCATTATGACCATCTTACAGGTGGCTAAGCTGAAACAAAGCTTTCACTCCTTGGAGAACATAGATACACTTGGTGCTGTAGATACACCATCTTTGACTGTGCTGCAGTACCTGTTTTAAATCCTGAGGAGGGCTAGAGCATACATGATGTAAACGCAGACAAGTTTCATGCAAGAAAGCTTGTACAGCATGGTTCATCTTGCTTAGAGCTGAGCAAGAATTAGAGAAAGAATATGTTTTTTAAGCATGAGTCTTTTTTTCTTTTTTTATTAACATGGAACTGTAAAATCAGTTTTCTGGTGGTTTAGTCATTATTTTGGAGGAATAGAGATTTTTTTCCAGTCTCTTTCACTAAGCCCCTTTACTGTCCTTGCTACAAATGATGACCTTTTTCAGGAGTTCACAATAACTTCCTTTATGAGCTAATATTTCTTCCCATGCACATGCAAAGTGTATCTACTTCTGTGTTTTATAGACTGGACCATGAGCCTGTGAATCATTTCTTATTCCTAGTGTCATCTTGAACTCTCTGTAGAGTCTTGGGCAAATCATGTTGCTAAAGGTTGTGGTATCTGTGTGGCTTTTGTGGGGAGGTGGATCTCTGGAAAGAACAGGCTCTTAGAATCATAGAATAGTTAGGGCTGGAAAGGACCTTAAGATCCTCTAGTTCCAACCCCCCTGCCATGGGCAGGGACACCTCCCACTAACTAGAGAAGGTCTAATCTAAACTAAAACTAAACTTTTGCTAGAGAAGGTCCAGAAAAGTAAATTGGCCTTTTATTTGCGTAACTGTTCATTACACTTGTGAGGGGATTGTCTTTGACCTTAATACTATGAGCTAAAGCATTGTTATGGTGATTCCTTAATCATGATAGAGCCACAGTAAGGGCGATATCCATGTCATTTTGCTCTGAAAGGCTGAAGGAAGTCCTGTTTCAGGAAAGATGACTGTTAAGATGTTGCATATGCAAACCCCAGGAGCAGGACACATTTTATATGGATGAGGTGGGAGACTGGGTGTTGGCTGCCCACTCTGTATGCAAATCTGAATTGGAGAATAATGTTTGGCCTGTGGAATTTTACTTGGAATTAACACCCAAATATGGCATCAGGGAAGCATACTGAGAAGAAATTTTTTATTAGATACATGCTATGTGTGTGTTTGTGCATATGTATTCTATGGTGATGCTATGTATAAACTTTATATATTAGCTAGATATGGATGAGCAGGATGCTGCTTTGAAAGGTTTGATTTCCTGGGTGTTGAGAGATGGGGAACGGTTCAGTTTACCAAAAGAACATACAGTAACAGCAAACCAAATTGACAGCTAAAAAACCCCATACAATTTCTAGCACATTAGCAAAGCATTATGTATCTCATTATGGACAGACTATAGGAACAGAGCAATGAAAAGATGGCTAATTACAGATACTCAAGCAGAGCACTTTGTGCAGATTGGATTAGATAATGAAATGAATCAAGTATACATGTCGAATTAGCCCTCAAAGGTCAAAGAAAAATAAGCAGGACATGTGTGAAACTCTGATCTTCCCCCCAAAAGCAAGTACACTGTACAAATTAATGTCTGCATCAAGACACTTTGTTAGCAGTTGACAAGACTTTCACACATGCTGATGTCTCCCTAGGTGTATTAAATACCCCTTTTTCAGAAGGATATTATGGAGCTGGGAAAAGAAGCGTGTGATCCCTTAAAAAGGACATTTGGAAGTCAACCAAAGAGACCTTGTTATCAGTTTTTTTGATAAAATGCTTAATCCTCCCCTCACCGCCCTGTCTATTAAGAAAAAGGCAACATGACAGTGAACTTGGCAGAGTATCGGATCTGAACGTGTGTGAGCCTGTAACACCCCCAACAGCTGAACTACTTCTGTGCTGAGAAGCCAGTAAAAGTCTCTCCTCCATTTGTACCTATGGGGAGCTTAAATAGTTTTAGGCTAACGTGCTTTTTTGCTTTTGTCACTGACTCAGAAAGTGTCTTCTGCCTTAATTTCATTAGAAAGACAAAGGGAGGATTTTTTGTAACTTCTCAAATTATATATCTTGCACATATAATTTTATATCTTCTCTCAAAAGATTCTCTACTAATGCAACAGACCTCTGTTTTCTCACAGAGAGTGCTTTGCAAGAGTCAAGTTACTATAACAACCAAGTACACCTTTTCAATCCAGGAACCATGCTCTTATGTTGGTTTTGCTCTTTCTTTTAGAATCACAGCATCACTTAGGTTGGAAAGGACGTTTAAGATCATTGAGTCCAACTGTTAACCCAGTACTGCCAAGTCCAACATTAAGCCATGTGCCCAAGCACCACATCCTACAGGTCTTCTAAATCCCTCCAGGGATGGTGATTCCACCACTGCCCTGGGCAGCCTATTCCAAAAGGCTGGACAACAGATAGTGACCTCACAGGCACACATCATGTTTACATAGACTTTAAAAGGGTCACAGTTTGGACATATAGCTGAGAAATACCCAACATTATGCAGGCTCGTATCTTTTCTCATCTCTGCAACTGAAGTTGCAGAAGTAGTGAAGCAAGAATAGAAGAAGAGATTTGTTTTGGCTGTTTCTGAACCAATATAAATACCTACTTTCCTTCTAATATGATCCTTCTGAAAAGCCAATGGAGATTATTAACTAAGATCACCCACCACTGGATGAGCTGCATCATTTACCTGCTGTGGTGCCTGGGATCACACTGTGCCTCTCCTTTCCCCTCCTGTGCTGTGGCTGTTGGCAGCTGACAGAAGAGGAGCCTGCAGACAACTCTATATGCTGGAGGGCTGAGGCACTTAAACCAAGGCATGAGCAAAATTGTGTAAATTATTTGCCCCCATTTTCCTCACAATTGCTCTCTGAAGTCCTTAAATGTAACTGAGGATTTGACCTTCTAACTTACGTAAGAAAGCAGTGTAGAGCCTTACAACCGATCTGCTTACTAAGCACTGTGTTTCTGCTTCAACTTTATACTTTGCTGTCTGAAAGAATTCCAAAAGTCTTCGTATTGCATTGTCAAAAATTTACAAAAAAAAAAAAAAAAAAGAAAGAAAGAAAAATAGCACAGATGAATGCACACAAAAAGCCAAAGCATGCAACTCAGCCTGGATGCTCTCCGCTTCCATCTGTTCTCCCCAAGTAAATTATTACAGTGTGGGCTCCCTACTTCAAGTGCTGCTGCTTGTGAAAGAAAACAAGCTGGGGCAAGCTATTAAGAAAATGATGCTATTTTGGTTTGAAGGCTATGGGAGGGGGAAAAATAACTTCATTTAGGCCACTCAGAGATTTTTAAAACTGGAGTTGGTCTTCCCTGGTCGATTAAATGAACAAAGCCCCAACTTTTCTGCAGAAACCAGTCAGAACTTCAGATGGAAAACTTTTTGATGTGTGCTGCAATGATTGGTTTGGAAGTTGGTGAAGGCAGCAGGAGTGAAAATACTGGGGAAAGATTCTCTCCTCTGGGGATGGAGTGTGTTGGGGTGAGACTGCTGCAAACAGTGGTCATGGTAAAAGAACTTTGTCTGGTCTCCTAAGGGACAAGCTGAGGCTTGAAAAGCAGAAGTTCCTTGATATGTGCATTGGAATATGAGTAGTGAGTTATTCTGTGTTGCTCTGTGTCCCTTTGTCAGCCAGGACTTTGGCCTTCCTTTGTAGCTGTGAGCAGGGGATTTGGAGAGGGGGATCACAGGTGAAAAAAAGAAAAGGTAAGAGTTAGGAAAGGAGAGCCAAGGCTTGATCTTTTTGTGCTGGGCCACTGCTGAAAGAGAAGCCTATTGCCAGGTCAGTCTCATGGGAGCATGCTTCACAGATAAGCAAACCAGAAGCAAATAATCTGCCAGCCTTTAAGATTTTAGGTCTGTGAACTTACTGCATGTCCTATAGGATTAGCTGTGGGTGCAGAGCAGGATTTAGCTTAAATGGGTGAGGGTGATGAGGCACTGGCATAGGTTGCCCAAAGAAGCGGTAAATGCTCCATCCCTGGCAGTGTTCAGGGCCGGGTTGCACAGAGCCTTGGGCGACACGGTCTAGTGTGAGATGTCCCTGCCCATGGCAGGGGGGTTGGAATGGGATGATCTTGAGGTCCTTTCCAATCCTAACTTTTCTATGATTCTATGAATTTGAATGGGGCTAGGAGCTCGCTTCAGTAGAGTTTGCCACTCTGAAAACTCTCTTTAAAAATTCAGCGTGACTCAAACTCTTTTTTTCTTTGCTCAGGATTTTGTTTTGATGACTGAAGAGAAAAAAGAGAAAACTCCATTTCATGCCCAAATTTGAACAGTGAGAACATTCTGGCAAAGTTTGTGATCAGGCAGCTAAAAAAGATAGAAACGAGACAAGCTTGAGAGACTTTATCTGGGAGATTTCGGAGCTCCGTTTTGCACAAAGCGAGGTGAGGTTTAAATAATCCAGTTGAAACTTGGTTAGATATTGTACATACTGCAGTTAGTCTCGGCTGACTTTGGTTTTGTTTCACTTTAAGTTATATTTTAGTGTACTGGAGGGTCAGATTTGGAAAACACTCCCACTTAAAGGAATGAAATGGAGAAGGGCGAGGTTTTAGAATTGATTGTCATTCTCATGGTAAGCCCTTCTGCAAATCTGCCTAAATATTTTGGTCTTTAAATGACATGAAGTCTTTTCTTGAAAATCTGTCTTTAAAGATACATGTTTCAGAGGCACAAAGGTTATAGCTCTTTCTTTAAACAAAGCAAACTTGTTCAGTGCTTCATCTGTTGCTTACTAAAGCCTTATAGACTCCAGACTTACTTGTAGACTCCAGAGTCCTATAGACTCCGTCACAGGGTAGATCTAGGCAGTCTTGCAGGTGGGAGTGACCTGTGCCACAAACTGGGCTTGGAAACCTTTTGAGAGCACATGGATGGGCAAAAGCAACTGCTGCCAGGCTCTGAGTCTTCCCAGGTTCTCTTTAATGCACTTAGAGAACGTAGCCACAAGGCTAAAGCTGCTGATGTGGGTTTGGATCAGTTCTTGCACTTTAATACCCAAATTATGGTTTAACCCAAAACACAATACAATTTCAGAGTTTCAGCCTTGTGTGCAGCTGAGGAAGAAAGAAAACCCGGATAGCTTTGATATATGTATTAGATGGTTTATTGTTCAATTTAGTGCTTGGTTGGTAACAAAAGCAGATACACATGGTAATAAGGCTGTGTTTTTACTATTGAAAGACAGTTTGGGACCTTTTGAATATGCAGCATGCAATGGTATATTAAACCAAATTGTAGCTCTGTATTTGACAATTTGGCTTTGTTAGCATAATACAATTTGGTTTTATTGTAGCAGTGAAGAGGGAAACATTTTGATAATCATTTGCTTTCATTATCCATTTATATTACTTCTTCCTACTCAATATTTTATTTTTATTTTTTAAACGAAGCAGAAAGCTTTTACAACCAAAGAGGCTGATAAAACATAAAGAGAGAAATCCCAGCCTGATTAGTTCTGTTGTCAGTGATATTCATCAAAGAGAATGTTGGCATAATAGCACAACTTTAATATCCATTAACTTTCCGCATATTCCCAGATATTTTTACAGAAAACCCAAAATGTATTTTAGAATCTGCATGATAGTAAAACGTTATTGTGCTTGTGATTCTCTCAGGATGCGTGAGAGAGGTGGTTTGGAAGGAATGATGATGTCTTTTATTAGGTCAACTGGTATAACTGGTGAAAGAAATGAGAAGCAGCATGTATGAGATTGTGCTTCTTTCTTACCACCTCTATCAGCCTTGTCTAATAAAAGGTATTGTTTCCTTCTTCAAGTATTTTCTTCAGTACCATCCTCAGCAGAAAATACCTTTTTGTTGGTGGTCTGCTTAACAACTGCCTTCTCTGTGTTTTTCCTCTAACCTGTAGGCAGGAGACGCACTAAGAGCAAATTAAATGTCCTTTTGGTTATCTAGACTTGCGCAGCAAATTTACCCAGGACCATGGCTCATACCCCTGATTATCTGTGTAGTGCCCTGGTCCACTCTTCGTGTGCCTGATGGTGGGTCCTACCTGCCCTCAAGGAAGGAGACATTGCAAGTGGGACTTACACCAGTGGCTGTGCTTCCTTTGCTTCCCTCTAAAGGAGAAAAGATCCGCATTTCAGTGTCCAATGGGAACCTACATTTCAATATCCCACCTAAGTGCTTTGAGTTGCTCTTTTTGCTATGCAGGCGTAGTTAGTTCCAGCTCTTAGCTGTGGTCGGTCATTAAATAAGATGGTGTTATTAAGCTAATTAAAAAATAAAAGTCTAGCAGGAGAACAGAGTGCAGACTTCTGCAGGATGTAAAATTAACCTTAAGTGAATGAGGAAGGGAAACAGCAAATTAACAAACCAGTTGCCGTTATTCAGTTACCGTGCTCAGCTTTCCTCGCTGCTGATCAGATGGATCATTACATGCTTTGGGAAGCTGAGCTGACTTGTCGCATCAGCACAACACAGAACCTTGCTGAGGAGATCACACAGTGTTTCTGAAAGCATGTGAAGGCATTTCTAGCTTGTGAATCACAAAAGCAATTTAATTAGTCCCAAGAGGCAGTTGCATAAGAAAAACTGAGAACGCTGCCTCGTCATATTTGCTGCCGTCCTGTGATTTTCAGGCGAGGTTCTGATAATGAATGTTTTCTGACACTCAGAGCTCAGGGCCCCGATAGCTAATACCAACCCTGAGTTAACAGCATCCAGTGCCTGCAGTCCCATGATCAGTTAGGTACCAGTACTTTTGCCTTATGTCAATATTGTCTTAGATGCACAGAGGCTTCAGCTGGAAGATTCTGTAGCCAGCTGAGAAATGTCTGAAGGCAAATGGAAGTCCTGGGAGTCTAGCAGTAGTCAAACCACTTGGCAACTGACTGTTCCTAGGTATAGCTTTATGTTCTTTTTTGAGGTGTAAATTTTGGCTTTGAGCTGTGGAGGTATGAACTCTTCTCAGTGCTTTTCTAATGGGGTCTGTTCCTACATTATGGAGGTCACTGGAAGCTTTGCTTTGGTGTCAGTGAACTTGATTTCAGAGAGATGGGAGCACATATATGGGATGAATGCACACCATCACTCTTTTATACTTCTAGGTCTTATCATACTCCCTGTCCCATTCCCAGATTTTGTTTTCCTTGGAGTTTAGCATTTGAAGCAATGCAAATCAGCTGCCTGCAAAAATCCAGGGAGCCTGAAAGTAAAGATCTCCCTCATGTGGGATCATTTGAACAGGGATGATAGGGTCAGGCCTGCTGATGGATGGCATTCTGAGAACTCCCCAGCCTCAGAGTTAAGAGCTTTATTATAGTAACAGTTTTCTTTCAATCTGCTACAAAATCAAATGTGAAATGATGTAGTGGCTATTTCAGTCTTTACAGACCTGTGTGGCCTGATTTGCCAGTCATTGCCAGCAGCCTAAGGTGCTAGTTACTTTGAGACCCTCGAGTCAATGCGCATAACTCAATGGACCCATGTATCAGCAGCTTTGACGTTACCCAAGATACGAGGTTATCTTCTTAATTCCATCATTTACAGCTGTCAACCCAAACCCAATGCTGTTATTTTTCATTTTTTACGTTGGGGCAGAAGTTGCTCAGAACGGTGTTCCTAAAGTGAGTGTTTTCAAACAGGAGTACCTAGAGTGAGGCATTGTATAAATACTCCATTTTTCACCAGGAGAAAACAAAGTGACTGAGGAAATCAGTGGGAATTGCTGGAAGTTCTGTATCTTTTTTAAATGGGGTTGTTTATTTGGTTACTTATATATGGATTTATGTGCTTGTCATTAAGCACCGAAGTACGAAACGCTTGGCCCCAGGTAGTTTGTGATTTATCTTCTATTTGTCTTGATTAGTGGGTGTTTGTTGCAAATCCCTCATAGGAAAGTGACAAAAATCTTCATTCTCCACGCTGGTGAGAAAGAAATATTTGAATTAACAGCTTGATGATTAAAGACTTTTATTAGTTTTAAAGGTGAAAGAGGACCTCAGAGATAGAGGGGGAACAGTAGGGAAAGAAAAAAAAAGGCAAGAAGGGATGAAAGACAAACCTGAAAATTATATATCACAAACAGATCATAAACTGAGATCAACACGAGTGTTTCTCATTTAAGTTTTGTGTTTGATCATGAATTAAAGGCTTTGGAATCAAAAGAATCTGTCTTTTTATTGTATGTTAGTTTGATTTTTGAGACTGAGAAAATCAGCCACCTATTAATGGCAGGGTGAATCCTGACCAACATTCACAGGTTATGTTTTCAAGGAAAATCAGGCTTCTGAAAAGATATTTGTACGACTTTACATCTTACTTTACATCCCTCAGTCATTGCCATTGCTATGGATAAAATGGTCTCCAACTGATAAACAGGCCGGGGGCATCCACTAAGATGACATTACTTTGAGGAATGCTGACTGCTGAAGCTCCCTGACCCCCTGAATCAGCACCTCACACACAACACACCTCGAATGATCAAAAAGCAGCAAGTAATGGTTCATTGAAAAACCTGCACTCTGCTGCACCAATAGGTTTACTAGATAGGATGCTTGTGCTGTGCATTTGATACAAGACAAAACCCAGGGCATTATCACAGCATCTTTGCTCTTACTGTAACAGAGGGTAAGCAGCTCTTTTGCAATGATATTTGTCTGTTAAGTATTCCAGAAAGGTGATCTATCTTGCCAATGCACCAAGTTGTGACAATAATATAGTCCTCAGACATTAATCCTGCAGTTTTACATGCTAATAAGCCTAATTTATAGGCCATTAAAAAAATGTAGCACTTTTAATGGCTGTGAATGTCTAACTAAAAGTCATTCAGCCCCACATTCCATTGTCAATGAGATGCCATCCCGACCTCCCTGCATCAGATTGAGACACAAACCTAACTGCTCCGGTTTTGCATGCACTAAGGAGAATTACAGCAGGACCTGTTTGGTCACTAAAGCAAGACAGGACTGTGATGTGCTCTTAATCTTTGATCCCTGACACAATATTGGTAAATGTACAGGTCATAGCAAGGGAGAAGCATATGAGATGTTAGTGAGAGGAGTGTGAAGGGTGGGCTCTTCACAGCTGCTTCTCAGCAACTCTGATTTGTCATCCCTCTGTAGCATTGCAAATGAGGTAGTAGAAAAATTGGGGTGAATCTCAGGGGTTCTCCATCATACTGCACTGCTTGGGTTGTTCAGCTTGCTTCTCCCTAATCTGAAAGGTGTTGCTTTTGTGCATTTTTCAGTGGTTTCTTTCTTGAACTTGGAAGTTGATGCTTGCTTTTCCAGGGCTCACGTCTGGCTTGCTGCTGACCCTTCAGTCAGACCCTATGATTTTAGCTTAATTGTTTCTGCCAACAAGCCAGCCAATTTGCACTTTCCAGGTGATGACCTTGCAGAAGATGCAACATGAAAAGCAATGCTAGCAGCAAAAGTGAAGAAGGAAAAGCAAAGCCAGTAGTGTAGATGACATTTTGAAGTGCCTGGAATACTCACCAGAAAGACTTAAAGAACCATCTGCTCATTTCAGTGTTAACAAAGAAGTTTAATGGGCAGTAGTCAGAGTCAGTCAAACAGTGAATTGAGACAATGGTTATCTCCAAAAAGCTCGTTTATTGTACCTTTTATCATTGAAGCAGTGATGCTTCTGAGAGGACCCACGAGTGTCTGCCATTTATGTACAGATGAACTCATTTGCAGGAAGAGGAAAGGCAGAGGGACAAAGATTGACATTTCTACAGTGTGGTCTGAAGCTGTAGTGCAAAGTCCAGGGTCCCTCCTGTCCATTGGATGCTCATCTGCTTAGGTGAGAGAAATGCTAAATGGATCTAGAGAAAAACAGCTGTAAAGGGCAGATAAAGGACTGTGTGCAGGTTGAATCCATGTCTATGTAAAGATCAGAAGAGAGTCAATACCAGAGGACTGCTGACATGCCATGTCATGTCAGTCACATCTGAAAGTAAGATCAATTGGCAGCAGACCTACTTTGAAGGGATCTTCCTGGCTTGACATGAATCAGGATGGAGCGGTCCTAGGCTGTAGGTGTGGGTTAGGTGTGTAGATGCTGTGGGGCACGCCTGAGTCTGCAAGACAGGTCTATCTCAGATAAAGATGGGGAAAGACATTCAGAGAGAAGGATGTGGTGAGGCAGGAAACCTAAAGAAAGCACAGGAAAGGGATGGAGGGAGAAGTGTTGAAGGAAAGATGCAAACCTGCTGGCAAGAAACAGTCAGCAGGGAGTTTGCATGTTTGCAATGATTTATCTGAATCATTTGCAGTGTTCCTCTAGGTTGTTTCTGCACTGTTCAAAAGTTTGAGCCTTTTACTTGTTTCTCTACTTTGTCTTTTCTTAGCAATTTATGTCCTGATCATTCAGGTTTCATTCAGGTAAATTTCCCTTTCAGCCTCAAATTAGTGGAGTTTTTGCCTGAGTAATGGCTAAATTACTTGGTTCTTCAAGCTATTATTTGAAGTATTGTAAAGCTATTATTCACCAGTAGTCAGTTTGTGTATGTATCCAAGTTGTGCCTTACCTGAATTAATAAAGGACACTAAGAAACTGGAAGCCAAAGCCTATAGAGCATGAGAGAAAGGTCCACTTCTCATGGGACTTTGAGCACTGCCAAAGCACAGGGATTTCTAGGGAATACCTTCCAATGCTAAACAAAATACAATTAATTTGAAACTAATTTCTAATATAAACAAAAGTACTGGAATTTCAGTTAAAAAACATTGTGCTTAATTGAGTGAAATGGTATTTGCTTTGGGTTTTTTTAGTAGTTTCCCAGCTGATAGAGAATGGAAAAAGTACCTCAACTTGTGAACACGTATGTTCAGACTTTGCCGGTGGTAGAAGGTATAAATGCTGAGGGCATCTGAGGTGACTTTTGGTGGGGATTAAAAAAAGTCAGAACCTTTCTTTAACTGCTGTATCGTTGTGAAGTTTTACTTTGTTTTGCTGTCCTCTTGGATGTCTCCGTTTCTGCTGCCCTCCACATGTGAAGTTCTCCTCTTGACTGTGTCCTTTGCTGAACTTTTCAACTGTGCCACTGGCATCGAAATGCATTTCAGATATTCCTCCGACTCTCTGCCAGCAAATATCCTTCTATGCTCACCTCGTATCAAGGGGTTGAATATCTCTCCATGGGTTGCATAGCTCAGCCTAGAGGCTCTCTAATTTAGACTACCTCGTTACTTCTGACTTTTGAATGAAGACTTTGGCTTTTTTCCTCTTTTTTCTCACAGTCTTTCGTATCTGTGTTCATTTGCCTTAAACCTGAGTTAAGTGTCCTGTAACTTATCTGTACGTTCTTTGGAAAGTAAAAAAGCCCTCTGATGTTACATCCGCTGTGCGATTGGCACAGACACCCTTGCACCCTGCGTGTCTGGAAAAATGGCTGAGGGCATTTTTGCCTGATGCTTTAGATCCTTGTACTTCAGCAGAAGTGAATCTGCTTTCTGGCTCAGAAGCTCATTGCGAAGCGCAGGGACTTTATGTTTGCTTATTTATTTTCATTGTTTGGTACCATCTGGAGGTGGCTTATTTTGTGGGAAAAGGAAAAAAGAATCTTTGCAATGACAGAGGACCATAGGAGCTTTGGTTACTATCCAAAATATTTTGAGAGCTGATAAAAGCAGCCAACATGCCATTTCTTGATGATAGTTCTCCTCTTCACATAAACTTACAGAGCTAATCCAGTGCTTGTGCCTGAATAAAGGAATTCTGCATTATCACAAGCCTTAGCATACTGCTCTGGTACATGTGCCTGCAAAATGCCTTTCATGCCTCATCTGTTACCTAAATAAGATGTGAAAGCAGTTCACAGCTCGTTTACATTTGCGCTGTTTTATGGAACAGCCTAGATGCAGTTCCACTGGAAGTAAGGAAATGAGGTCACCAACCCCCTTCCTTCTCCTTGGATTGCACCCACATGGCTTGATCTTCTCAATTCACTAAACTGGAAATGGATCTATTTATCTGAAGCAAGTTACCATGAGACGCCAGCATCCTCAGCGTGTGGCAGTCATTGGTGTTTTACAGAGATGTAAACTGTCCATGCTGAAGATGAAAGTGTAAGCTATGCATTTATATGAATTACCTGAACCCACAATGATCCATCCTGCACGGAACAGATTGTAACCAATGTGAATAAATGGGAAAATTTACTAAACTGATGTGGAAATAAAAATAAGAGTAGAAAGAAATCTGTGCATCTGCGATACCCCATCCTAGGCTGAGTTTGGAACAGACAAATCTGGGCTCTGGAGATCCTCGGTGCTGGGTCAGATCTAGCACCTGCAGACAACTGCAGAGAGTTTAACTCCAGAGCCTGGGTCCTTGCTGCCTTCTATTTTGCATCAAACTAGAGGAGTGCAAAATCCTACCTTTGTGTCCCAGTGGGATTTTGTTTTTAGGTTTTGAACCAATTTTGGGGTGTATGTTGCTGTGTAAGAGAGGACAGGGAAGACCTGAAAATACAGTTGTACAAATTCAAAGCTTCTTTCATCATCTGAGTCCAAGTGTTGAAAATAGATCGGAAATGTGAAGCTCACAAGGTGCCATCTACATTTGTCATGTCACTAACATTTCAGAAGACACAAACCAAACATATTAGCTTTCTTCAGGGGTACAGTTTTTCTTCTAGTGCTCTGTGTTTGTTCTGGGATCAGCATGCCTTGGCTGGACTTTACTTCCCATAATGCTGGGGGTAAAGAAATAGCTGTGTCCATGTGAGCAGTCAGATTTGAGTGCTGCTGTGAATGGAGACACACGTTGCATTAGCAGGGCTATTCTGCTCATATTTTCACAGGAGAAGATGTAGCATGATACGCAGGTTCCTTTTTCTTTCTGTTGTCTGCAAAGAATTCTAAGGTGCATGGGTGGGTACCAAATGAGGTGGGAGGAATCTGTTTCCTTTGTCTGTCTGCTAATGAAAGGGAGACATTAGGATAAAGAACAAAATTCTCATGTTTCCCTGAGAAGAGGCAATGCAGGCTGTGGTCACATCATCATAGTGCTCTGCACTAGCGATGCTAATGGTCCTCAGTTCATTGGATAACTGCAAGAAAGGCAGATCAGGAATGCCAGCAGATAAGCAAAGAAGAAAACAAAACAAAGCTGTCTTGGCTCCCACCATGTGACAGCAGAAATATCATTGGCCAAGTGGAGAAAGACAAAATCTGTTCAGGAAGAAACGCTATTTCCAAGCTTTATAAGAGGAATCACAAACATTGAGAATAAACAAACTGGAGACTATAAAATATTGGTTGTGTTTCCCTTTTAGTGTTTGCAAGAATGACTAGAGAGAATGTGCTGGACCTGCTGGAGATGTGTGAGACTATGAGGTGCTGAAATGCTTGTCTTACAGGGCTCTAGGCTTAAATCATCATATGAACAAGAAAACTTAATGAGTAGGTTTCTTGCAATGGCTGGCTCTTTGGCTCAGTTCTGTATGGTGCTGCGCGCCCTCAGACACCAGGGAAGGTGCCTGGGGTGATCCACAGGGTCCCTCTCCTTGTGCTCAGGTTTAATGAGATGGAAGCAAGTATTTGATTTATCATTCAAGGATGTACTTGGCAATAGCGTAGATGCTTTTCTTTCTCTGAGCAACGACACTTCCTTTTTCTCTGTTACTATGTGCCTGTTGTCTCTGCAGCTCTGTGGGGTATCTGGCCCATGCTACATAGACACTGCCAGACCTCAGCAAGTAGGTACAGTGTCTAGTTTTACAGCAAGAAATTCGACCATCTCTAAAAGTACTAATGAGTTTTGGAGTATTTTGTGGGCTGAAAAGAGGTGGGGAAAAAACCCCTCTCTATTTCGTTCACAGAGACTAGGTTTATTAACTTCCGAGGTCCTGATATAAGCATGCAGGCTGGTAGGCTGTCATTTCTGTATGTGTTTTGATCATCTGGGTTAAAGACCAAACACTGTTGATGGCCAGAGCTCAAAGGCCTCCACAGACTTTTGTAACCTGACTGCAGTCCCTGCAATAAACCAAGAGAGCTAGTGGGAAGTGTATGTTAGCAGGCAGATGATGCTGCTGGTACCAAACATGGCACAGCGTCATCTTTTTGAAGGAGGGGCAGAGCATCATGTAATAAATAGAACTCATACTACAGACCTCTTGGTTTCCTTTTGGGTTTTAGATTTTTCTGATGTCCATAGGAATTCAGGTCTCTTGAGACAGGTGAGGCAAACCATGTATGACGAGATCTTTGCTTTCCTTCCATTGTATTAGTCTATTCACAAGCTCTTGACAGACTCTATAATTGAAGTTCAGGTCAATTTAAACCAGGCAAGCAGTTAGGTAGCATTTTTCGTGGCCTGACAGCAAAGTCCTACTGGTGATCTAAGCTGTAAAGATCAATGTCATGAAAGAGCATATTTTTTGGGTTAGTGTAAAGGTCAAAAGTAAGTGCCCTGAAAGGATTCACGCTGGTCTCTGGCAAAAAGTTTCTTGGGTTCAGCTCTGTAGTTTCCTGCTGGTCTCAAGTTTACCAGACCACTGCTCCAGAGGCTTGGAGCAGAGTGAAGTGTGGCTTGCATAGGACCTTTCCATACTCCGAGCTTCTGAGCCCCACAAATAATCAGACTTCAGTTCCAGCCAGATTTACTGACAGAACACATAAAGGTCTCTTGGAGCAGTTTTGTACCACCACGCCTCTACCACAGGCTAAGCTGGTAACACCACACATGCTAAACTAGCAACTGCTATGGAGCAGAAAAGAAGAGAGAGAAGAAGGATAAGGGCAAAAATACTGCAAAGAGCTTTTCCTAAGTGATAACAGAACAAATGAAGAAGATTGGAGATACAAAAGAGCTGGAAAAGGATAAGGGTTGCTTAGCTAAGGCCAAATGACTCTGATTTTTCCTAGCAGAGCAACATTTCTCTAGAACAATGGAATATTTTCATGGACTTCTGTGTTGTGTTGACTCTTGAACAGCTCAAACTGCCGTGAGACTCTCTTTTAAGTTACAGACTTCTGTGAAGAATTTTAAGCCTGATGTCAAGCATGAGTCCTGGCTTCTGGGTCACCTGGCCAGTATTCCCTTTCTCCTGCTTAGATTGGCCTTTCCAAAGGAGCCACTATGTACTTGATTTGAGGAGGTTTTCATGTTCTTCAGCCGACCTGTGAAGGCGCACGGCCGCGCTGCTAGAAAATTCCTCTTGGGTTCCCTTTATGCTCTACCCTAACCCAGGGGCAGAAGTTGTGCTGCCCACGAGGGGCGGTTGAGAAAGGAGAAAGCTTTATAACGCGCAGAAGTTCTCAAAATCTGGATTGTTTTTCAACCTATCTGGAACTTCACGATCTCGCACCAAGGTTAATGGAGATACTCATGAATAGAGAAAGTCAGGGGCCTGAAGAACTGCTTTGGTTTTTCCATCTGTCTTCCTTTTCTCAGTATCTGTATCTCATGTAGGCAGATCCCAACTGAATTGTGAAATGTCGCATCCGTTATCACAGCCCTGTTTAGATGAACATCTTAAGATGCCAGAATATTCAGTAGCAGACCCCTCAGTGAAAATGCAGCGCGCTCCATCAGGATCTTGGCTGTTCTTGTATGTGTCAAGTGTTTTTCAGAAAGATATTGCTTTATTTTTGGCTTTGTTTGGAAGAACATGGAAGTGTTACCAATTTATTCACAGTGTGAGACAAACAGATATTAATAGAATTTTAATGAAGGCTTCTCAACAGGATTTGAAGTTTTGTTGGTTTTTTTAATCGAGTGTTGCGTGTGTTTCTGTTAATACTGTGAGAGCCAGAAATCCAGGCAGCATAGGACAAGTATGGCAACAACTGAACCACATTGCCAGAGACAGCGAGAAAGCAGAAAGGAAGGAATTTCAGCTGGACACTGCCAGCTGCTCTGTCACCACCAAAGCCAAAGCAATTATTTCCAGATTCCCTCATAAATTGTCACGTAACGTCATGAACAGACTTGGGGACACATGAAGTGTATCTTCACATATTGCTCCAAGGTGGAAGGGGCTTTCCTGTTTTGGGTTCATCTTATGGCTCTCTTTAAATAATTGCTTTCCAGTTCTCCCTTTTTCATACATGTAATTTAAAACAGCTGCTACCTGCTGGTACTCTCTTAAAAGTCTGTGTGTTTAAGTACACAGGGACACGGTTTCAGGTCTCTAGCTTCCCATCCTTACACCTCAGTGACCTTAATAATGCCTCTGCCCACTGAAATGATAAAGAGAGGATGTACTTGTGTTGGCCCTTGCTCTCTGGAGTGAAGTGTCGAAGCTTTTACTTTGTTAGTGAGAAAAGCGTCGCTATGCACTCTCTCATCTCTGACCCTGTATTTTGTTACTGTACTCTAATCTTTTTTTGGGCCAGCACTAGCTTTCATGTCAGCTTTTTGTGGAGAGAACATGATGTATCTATGGAAGGTGACTTCCCAAAGGCTGAATGCCCTTTCCTGATGAAAGGCTCCCTTCATTAGTGGACAACAACATAATGGTCAACTATCACCAAATGTCCCGGGTTCAGCAGCAGCAGTCATTTTAATCCTTCTTGGTAGCTGGTGCAGTGCTGTGGTTTTGACTTTCAGCCTGGGAACAGCACTGATAACACCGATGGTTTCAGTTGCTGCT
>JAOEHX010014786.1:0-13891 GCA_025448015.1 Bolborhynchus lineola | reverse complement strand
AATGTGTTTTCACATGATATGTTGAGTTGAAACTGAAGCTGGGGCTTCATTACCTCAGCTTCCTAAATTTAACTTGATTTGAGAAACTAAGATTCGGTATCTTGCAGGTGAATTTCAGAGGTGTGTCAGTGACACTAATCCCAGCTATAGTTGCGGCAAACACATTTGCTCCCAAAACTCTGATGCATCTGGTTGGCTTTTGGACCTCAAGCACTGGTTCCCCGATGACTTGTCAGTCTTTGTGTCTCCAAGTTATTCTCACGGGTCGCAGACATTGCAGATGCTGCAGATTTAGAATGACCCTGCATTTTAGGAAGTTCAGTTTGAGTAATTAAGTCTGCTTATCTAAATAATTAATATAATTTACTATAATCAACATGGACACAGTAATATAAAATTTTAGTATATGTTCTTACAGTTGTAGCACTCTGTAAGGGCATGTTTCTGTTTGAGTCTTCTTGTATGTTTTTTCTCTAACTCATTCGATGCATCTCATTTGAAATGTTTTCCTTGATAATATTACCTCAGAAAGGAAGGCCCTGTAAGAGCATCACAGCTAATCAATAATAATTGTTGTTAGTAATGATTATTGATTAGCTATGACATTGCATTTGGAAGACATTTTTCATGGAGTAGCAATACCAGGAATAAAAGGATAAATTCCACTGACTCAGGGACATATTTCCAGAAAAGCTTTTAAATAGGTGTATTTAAGTACTGTTTTCAAGTTGGGCTATTGTATGGGTAGTTTGCTTTTTATAGCAGGTGAGGCTTGCCGTTGCTATATTTTGCTTCCATGCAAGATAGCTTTCCTCTGGTATTTGCCTTTTAAAGTTTGAGGTTGTACTTCTTACAGTCATGTTACTGGGTGTAATCCTCCCCAGTATGAAAAATAAATTTATTATGAGTCTCTCCCACTAGATATCTTGGAAAACTCACATATAGCTGTTCTGTGTCCAAAATGCTGTTCAGTAGATTTTCCAAAGCACCCAGGTAACAGCTGGCGCAGGCCATGTGCCAGCCTTGACAGCCCATATGCTCTCTTTAGTGCTGTAATTATCTCAACACAAAACTCTGATAACCCAGTCTACAGGGTCCAGTATCACTAGGTTAAATTGACTCAGTGGCTTTGTTAGTAAGTTCCTTTGGCACAATAAGAACTTCATCAAGACTTTAAGTATTGTGGCAGGCTTGGAAAACCAATATGACTGCTAGTTTAAAGACAGGTGTCTTATTAACCCTAGGAGACTGTAGGTTTCAGTTCATTATAGTGGCACCCAGCAGCACTACTACAGTTAAAGGTCTGTCATTGCTTCCATTATATACCCTCCTCTTCCAGAAGACTTTCTGATTCCTTTGGTTTAACCTGCTTTGGGCTATACTTTGGCATATGACTTCTCAGCCTGGAGGAGGCATTTTATTTCTCTTTCAACAAAATTAGATCAAAATTGCTTTACTTGTGATTTTCTTCTTTCTTTTTTCTTTCTTTTTTTTTTTTTACAGTTAGAAAAAAAAGCACTTTACTTAGTTTTTATACTGCTTCCAGCTTGAAAATATTATGAATAATTTTATGTCTAAAAGAAACACTTTGAGTATCATGATTTGTACAAGCTTATTAGGTCAAAAAAACCCATAAATAGAATAAATTGTATTCCACATTGTGAGCAGCAGGAAGGAAATTGAGTGAAAGTCAATACTGCAACTATTTTTTTTTCTTCAATGGCTGTTTATGGACCAGAGGAGGGTAGAATCACAGAGTCATAGAATCAACTTGTTTAGAAAAGACCTTTTAGATCATTAAGTCTAACCTTTACCTCAAGACTGCCAAGACCACCACAAAACCATGTCACTGAGTGCCTCATCTACACAGTTTTTGAGCACTTCCAGGGATGATGATTCCACCACTTCCTTTGGCAACCTGTTCCAATGTGTGAGTACCCTCTTAGTGAAGAAACTGTTCCTAACATCTGATCCAAACCTCCACTGGCACAGCTTGAGGCCGTTACCTCTTGTCCTATCGCTTGTTATCTGGGAGAAGAGACAAACACCCACCTCACTACAACCTCTTTTCAGGTAGCTATAGAAAACGTAAGGTCCCCCCTGGGGCTTCTCTTCTCCAGACTAAACAACCCCAGTTGCCTCAGCCATTCCTCTAAAGACTTGTGCTCTAGACACTCCATCAGCTTCATTGCTCTTCTCTGGACCCACTCTAGCACCTCAATGTCTCTCTTGTAGTGAGGAGCCCAGAACTGAACACAGGATTCAAGGTGTGGCCTCACCAGTCTCTCGTACAGGGGGACAATCACTTCCCTGGACCTGCTGGCTGCACTATTGCTGATACAGGCCAGGTATGTTCAGTTGTGTGAGTTTATCCAAAGTTTTGTTTGATACCTTTTCAATGCCTCAGCCAAAGTGCAGCAAAGAGAAAATAATAGACCTATGACTTATGTCTGACTTGTGTGCTACTGGCATTGGTTCAATTGCTTGTGGACAGGTACTTATGTCACTACTGGATGCTTAGGTAGTCCCCACGTAGTGGCTGATGCACATGGGTTTCATGCAAATCTGAAAGGAGTCAATGAAATCTTTCCATTAGGATTTTGTGATTCAAAGAGATGGGGGGTGTAAGCATGAGGAAAGCTAACTGTTGCCTGTGTAGTGCAAGACTAAGCCAAAAGCCGCTTGTTTTGTTTATTCAGAGCCCTTATTGATTCTCCTAGGGTGGAGAATATTCTTCTTTACATGAGTAAGGTAAATTACGGTTCATCATTTGGTGGATGTTAGCTGTCTTCAGCCATCTGCTTGGCAAACTGACCTTTTCCTTTAGTGCAGGATGTATGAGGCACCTTTTAAAGCTCTGAAGAGTGTTTGCTACCAATTGCTGAAACAAGATGGTTGCAATTTGGATGTGAATGGACTCCAGCTTCACTCTGCTGGAAAAGAAACACAAGGACTCTCGTTATCAAGCTGTGTTCTGCAGGTAGTCAGGCAACTAAAGTTATCATTTATATGTTGTCAGGAGTACTCACCAAATTTATTGACTTGCACATTATTCTCTGCAAATAAGTTCTAGCTGCTCTCTTCATATTATAATTAAAACGGCAAGGACTTTAATCATTTATGAAATTTTAAACTACATACAGAATATAAATGTATCAGTCAATGTGATAGAATGAATTAAATTCATCATTGTCAAATAAATGTATAAAAGATGAAATATCAAATAAATGTATAAAAGATGAAATATCTCTCATCCCACATCATTATCCAATAAAAAGTCTGTTTTCTGTGTCTGGTAGCATGTGGTTTGTATCATCTTTTGGACATTTCCAGGAAATGAAAGACTTTCAAGATATCTTTAACAAGTGCATTTTTTGAAGATTGTGTTTTTAATAACAGCCATCTTAGACTGTAACCTTACACTGAAATCTGACCATAGAAGGAAGCACTTGCTCTTCATTGCGCTGGGAGATGTGTCAGCTATTTCACAGGTTGAGTAGACCCTTTCTTTTATTACCTAGTGAAGACATCTCTAACAGTCCCATGTCTTCTAAGTACTAAGGAGACTGCTGTTCTTTGCCTTTTGCTCCACTGTCCCTCTGAAGCTATATTGCCCTACAGAAACTATGAAGCTGTTGCAAGTACAGGACATGTTTGGCTTGAAGGGGCCTCCAGCAGCATTGAAAGAAAAAAGGTCCTGGCATGGAAGTTCCCACCCAGTCACAGTACTGTGACACTGGGCAAAATGTCCTTCTCTGAGGGAAGTCTCTTTTTCTTTCTGTTGATTGTATGTGGCCCTGAGATTTTGAAGTGAGTCGAGAGATCATTCCACGAGCTCATCCTTTCTTCAGAAAAAATCAATCTGGCAAATAAAATCTAGCAAAATTCTCAGTAGCTTGTCTTCTTTATCTTGTGTTATGGAGCTGTCCCTGTAGGAAACCTCATCCAGCTTCTCATTGCCCTTCCATGTTTTCTCAAAGACATCCGAAGACCAAATGCAGGAAAACTCTTGCAAAAGACATGATTGATGCATCTTCTTTTTGAAATTGTACTTTTCTGGGATGTTTTCTTTCTCAACATCTTTTATCCATTGTTTTTCTTGGAATCAGTTTACTGTTCTTGGAATCAGTTTACTGTTCTGTATGTGACTCCTATAAACTCCTAAAAGTGCTTCCTGTCTTCTCTGTTTTCCCACTGAGTCCTGCAAACTGCTTTGTAATTATGGATAAACAATTGGTTAATTTCATTGTTGCAAACCAAAGCAGCAGCTCTGGAGTCTTGTCCTCAAAAAGTGTGTAAATAATGGATAACAGAAAGCATCTCTCCACACCAGCATCCTTCAATGGATGGACAGTTCTCTTGGATAGATGGGGTATGGCAGGGTCATTTTTTCAGTCAATTGCTTTCAGATTAAAGCTTTTGTGTGCTGGACAACCATATTTATGGAGGAACTCATGCCATATAGATCAGTGAACTATTATCAGGTGGTGTATTTTGGACTCCTGCTTGAAATCCTACGGATGCAAAAATGATTCTGCAGAGGGGGCTGGATCAAGCCTCAGATCATTACTGATGCAAATCACTGACCTACAATTTATTCTGAGTTGACAAATACTTAAATTAATGAAGCAATCATTGTCTTGAATACCAACAATATATTTTGAATTCATAGTTAATATGCCAGTAGAAAGAAATTAAGAAAATAGAGTATATTTAATGTTTCTCATTTGTGGTAGATACATCACCTTCCTTTTTTTTTACATGTAGCATAAATTACATGCTTTTCACTGTATGCATTATTTGTATAGCATTTGGCCATATATCAGGATGAAATACAGTGCTCTAATTAGCTTCTTCCAAGTAGTTACAGTTACCCCAGGCTGGTGATCACCCATATTAAAGCAAATGTGACCCTGGCGATTGTTTGTACATGCAATTGGACAGCCATGGTAAAAATCTTTATAGATCTTTCTCGTGGTTCACAGCCACAGTATGAACAGTAATTGTCTGAGATAGTTCACAGGGATCAGGCAGTTTGCTTGTTGTTGGTGAAGCACGCATCATGAAAGAAGACTTTTGAGGTTTAATGATATCATTCTAATAGCTTTATGATAGAATTTCTTTATGCTGAAGGATTTTATTAAGTTGGAAATATAATTTTCATGAAGTCTCAAAATAAAAAAGAGTATAAGTAAAGTGCATTTGGTAAACCCTTTCAATTCTTTTTCTCTTGCTTCCCAGTATTGTTTCAAATACTAGGAGGTGATGTTGTATTCCTTGGTGTGCTGTTTAAAGTCAGGGGCAGCAATATTTAGCACATGCTTGGGCAGCCGTGTTTGAAATCCATGCTTCCTCTCTCTGGTGTTCTGATGTGCCTTTAGGGGATGCTTGCCTGTTTGTAGTTTGTTTTCTTTTGTTTAAGGTTTCAGCTACTGCATTGACTAATGATTATATAGCAGTAAACTCTCGTCCCTGCTAAATTCAGAGGTAATGCCTCAAAAGCATTTTTCCCCTGTGTGATATAAAACAATAAAAGAACTAGACAATCCCCTTTTGAGGAAGAATAATCCTTTGTTTAAAGAAAAAGAAAAAAAAAAAAACCAAGCATCTTCTTGATGCCAGAGGGTGTAGAATTCAAATCAAAGATTAAGCTAATTGATAAAAATAAAACAAATGTCTCACAGTATAATCTTCTTTAGGCAGAGCTAATGTTTTTTTGCATTAACAAGTCTCCAGTATTAATCACCCATGCTGTTTTAGTATTATATTGCAGTTGGTTTTGAACTGTGCATTATCTATCCAATACAGAAATAACATGGGACATACCAAATCTGAATTTAATCTCATAACTCTAAAGTAAATTTCTTTCCTTCAGTGATGTCACCTCCATAGAGAACAGATGGGGACCTGGAATTCAGAGATGAACCTACTCATTGCTCGTATAATTCACCCATATGTATTTCCTATATTTAATACCATAAATGAGAAGTATGTATTTATAATTTTAAGGAGATTTTTGGGAGAATCTGTGCATATTCTCACTGAGACATTCATTTCTCCATTCAGCTGTCCTACTGAAGAATTTACAAAACAGTTCCAAATGTTTTGATGAGTCAAGAACTTCAAGAAAACTAAAAAAAGAGAAAGAAAAGATACCAACTTGCTGCTTAATTGAGTACTGCCAATGTTGTCTGAGCCTTTCTATAATGTGTGCCAAATTCAGCACTGCCAATGCAGGGCAGTTGTTTGCCTAAAATATTAACAGCTAACTATAAAAGAGAAGTTAGTTCGATTTGGAAGAAAAGCTTACAGCTCACAAGAGAAAGCATGACATGGTTAAACTGTGACTTCAGCCAGTCTACAATTATTGAATATGTTTCCAATAGACTTTTTTTTTCACTAATAGATGTTTCAGAGCAACAATTATCCATAGCTTCTCTTTTGTCTAAGTCGTGCCAAAGCTTTCAGAGGCAAGACTTGTGTTTAGCTTTCAGTAGGTTTTTCAGTTTTCTTTGTGTTTTTGTTTTGTTTTTTTTTTTTTTTTCCTTTTGCCTGCACTTCTGGGCTTGCAGTCAGTTACTAGCATAAACCTGAAGGGACAATTAGCCCGTGATGCAAATTCTATTGCTGACATGTGTAAATAAATACAGAATTATTGTAGACTAGATATCCAGGGCTGTAGTCTGGCACACCTTTCTTATTCAACTTGACTTGCGGAAGCATCATCACGCTACTGTGGTTAACATGCACCCTAATAAAAACTAGACAGTTGCTGTTTTCAGACTGGAGCTGTAGCACTAGTCTGCTCTTTTGCAATTGATTATGTCCTGAGTTGAAAATAAACACAAATACAGTGGCTGGGTTGAATCATGAAAATTTGAGCAGTTACATTAGTCTAATCCAACAGACAGACCAGGAACCAGTCATTGGGCACCAAAAGCAGATGTTCCCAGTTTGGGCATCATTTTCAGACTTGTTCACAGAGAAAGAAAATTAACTACTTCAGACACAGGTGCAAAATTACGACACTGCTATGGGCAAGAGCAGTGTGTGCAGCCTGAAACCACAGCTTCCCCTGACTATTTTCAGCATATAAGCCCTGCTGTCAATGGGAGCACTTGTGTGAGGACCAATGAGGAAAATGGATGCATGTTGCAAATGCCTTCCTCTGTTTGTTGCTCACTAGAAGCATCACCCAGATTGACACAAACATGCAAGTATGACCATAAAGTTACTTAAGAACAATTGCCTGATGTCCATTAGCCTAACATTTTGTGGGGAGACCAAAGTCTATAAAGATATTCATATTCATAAAAATTAAGGATCAAAGCTGCCACTACATTTTCTCTGCAGTTTTTAACATTTGGGAGGTTTGTCCTTTTGCAAAACCACTTATTCCACAAAGGTATAAAATGTAGCACTTAATGGAGATAGTACATTTACTCAAGTGCATTAGACAGTTCTTCCTTCTCCTTCTCTTCCTGCTTGATTGGCAGCCAGAGATCCTAGATGTAGCGCTATAGGAGATGTTGTTTATAGCCGAAGCAACAGGATCTGGCACCAGAGAGGACTCCACAGGCACTTGTATTGATGGTGGCTTTGCAGTTGCCTCTGGGTCTTTCATGTGGCTGGGCTGATGAAAGCTGTCTGAGCAGCTATATGCTCTTGGAAACCATTTCTTTTTCCATTGACATTTTAAATGGTTGTGGTGATTAACTGTTTGTATGCAGAGAATTTTGAATCCTGCACCACAGTAAGTCTCTGCAGAGGCTGCTGACGCATGGTGTGCATCTATATTTCTCTTTTCTGCCTAAAATGTCTTCCCTATCTTGGTGCAAACATTTGTTTAGCACTGCATTTGTGCATGTTTGCAGTGCTCCAACTCAAAGGGAGGAAATCTGGGGCTTTGGATGTAGTGTGATGTGAGGTTTTAGTCACGGCTTCAGGTTGCCTCCACTAAAATAACTTGAGGTGTCCATTCTGCACATCTCAAGATGATAAAAAATTTGTAGTAGCAGACCATCCAGGAAGTTGGTTGCACCTTTTGCAGCCCAAGTAAAGTCATGGATAGGCCCTGGTCTTTTCTCTCAGCTCCTGCTTGGCTCTTGCTACATACGCAGCTGAGTAACGGGGAGGAAAGGGTAGTTCATTGGCCCACAGCGGTCTGTCAAAATGGCTGGAGCATGCTGATTCTTGGTGGTTTTGGAGACTGCCTGCACATTCAGGCACATGCATTATCTTAAATAAAAAGCATAAGGAATACACATGTTTGGGAGAAACAAATCCCATACCCAGAGGTTTTATTAAGCTACAGAGTGGTGGGAATTTCAGCCTATGTTGTACTTTTGGAATGTTTTTCTCTGCTTAAATGTTAATATAGCTATAATTTGGTGTAGGATCGAGGATCATATGTGCTAAATAAGATTGTCAGCAGATTGCCAGTAACACAATGTTACTGTATGAAAACAAATGGTTTGCTCTTCAATAGAGAAAAATCTGGGTTTTTTGTGATTGTGTTTTTAAATATTAATTCAGTAATTTACCTATTCAGGTCTGTAAGAGAAAGAATGACTAAATCTACCCCACAGATTTTTTTTTAGAATAAATATTTAGCAGAGGGAAAAATGGTGGATTTTTTCATGTTGGATTTTATGTTTATGTGGGAAGAACTTTCAGCGCAATATTTAGCCATATTTCCTGTCTTTTCCCCAAGTAGCACCAAGACTCAGAAACAACTATTTAGTCTTCAAGAGTCTAGAGATTTTCTTACACAAATGAAAGTTTTGTTTTGAAAGTACATTATTTTATGTTTTACTGTTAACTTATTTAACAGTAAAAATAAATTATATTTAATATTTTTTCACATCGATTTATGGGGGTTTTTACAAGTAAAAAATGTATTTATACAAAGTAAAATATGTGAGTTCCCAAATCCACAAATCAAACCAGTTAAAACACGAGGTTTATATTTCATGACATGTGAGATTTCTCTGAAACTTTGGACAAACTCTACATGAATGTTGAGGTTGTGTTTTTGAAACTGAAATCATGCAAGATATACAGAGTGTGGTTTAATTAGAAATGGTTTGTAGGCTTAAATAATGTCAAAAAGTTATGTAAAACAGACTCTCTTCTTGTCAGTGATGGAGGCACTTTTAAAGTGAATAACCCAGAATTTTTTTATAAGTTAAGATCCTAAAATGTAACTGAGAAAAAGTTTGTTTGTTTGTTTGTTTTAAATGAAAAAAAAAAAGAAAAAGAAAAAGAGAGGGATTTCCATGTACTTGTGAATGGCTGTTCCTCCATTAAAATCACCATAGGGTGTACAAGACAAATGTTTCCCTGTTATGTTGCAGGCTTGCATTGCCTCTGAATAATCCTGGAAAAAGTCCTGATTTGCTGTATGTGGTAGATGGTTTATGGCAAGCATCCTGAAATCTTCCTGTGGACCTGCTGCTATCCTTCCATTTCACTGGAAACCAAGGCTGCTTTATCTTTGTTACAAGTGATATAATGGAAAGAAAGGGAGGGAAAAACTTTGGCAGGCAAACACATTACGAAGAAAATACAGGAAAAAAACGTTTAATTATATATATTTTTTTCCTCCATACAGAATCACATTTTGCGGATCACTTTGAGCTGAGTATAAGCAGGGTTAAATGTGGCCAAAGTGCATGCTGTGTACTGATCTACAAAGGGAAGACTGGAGATTTGCAGGGATTTATTTTACAAATATAGTAGTCATTTAGCTTGCTGGCATTTTGCTAAGTTCCCTCAGCATTGTTTTTTCTAAAAAGTGCTTCCTTTCAAACTGAGCAGCTTCTCCACCTCTGAAGTATTATGATGACATTTAACAGCACAAACCAACTAACAATTTAGGGGGTTTTAGTTAGGTTTTGTTAGGACCCTTTTGCAAAGTCTAGTGGATCATTAAAACTTCAGTATGTTGGATCAGGCTTCTTGCCCCAATTTTAATAGATCTCCTGCTAGCTTCAGTGGAAATTCTGCCTGAGAAAAGTCTTGGGCATTGGCTTAATTATGTAATAAAACTCAGGCAATATCCAAAACATCAACAGTATGACTCTCATCAAAGAACTGTAGGAGAGAATAAGCTTGCTGAAAAAGTTCAGGATTCATGAAACAGTAAAAGTGTATTGGTTCCAGTGATGTTCTGAAAAATAGTAGGAATTATCTAACTTAAAAAAAAAGTAAGCAATGTCTAGTTTTTTTTCTGAAATACAGTCTTTATGTTTTCTTAATTTTCAAACTTAATATTTGTTTTAAAAAATGCTGCATTTTATATTTTACTGTTGTTTTATATTGCATTGTAATTTCTTAATATCTTTATATTTTACTTTGCTTTTCCAATTGTTTTAAAATAATACAAACTATAAAAAATGATGATTTTATTATGTTTTGCAAAACATGATAAGGCAAAACGTGTACAATTTCCCACCCCTCTGATAGTGGAAACTCCTGGGAAAATCGAATCTCAATCTTCTGTTCTGATTTGAAACTCTATTTTTAAACTTCTAAGTTTAAGTTTAGTCCAAGTTAAGTTTAAACTTTTAAATTTAAAATTTTAAATTTAAAGTTCAGAGTTTCCATCAGGTATATTTTTATCTGAGGTATGATGTCAATCCACCTAGACAGTGTCATCTACCATGGAAGAGGAGACAGAAAAAGTGCTAAGATTTCCAGCCATTTCTTCAGCTGTCTGAGACATAATAAATAGCTCTTCTTATTTATATACTCTTTTGACTTTGCCTTCACTTTTTCTTTGGTGGTAACAGAGTCTAAGTCTAAGCAAACTTACACTCCGTTCAAACTATTATTTCTTGATTTTAAGTGCAACCCTTCCTATTGAGGAAGCTAAGGTGAATTTTATTTTCTGTGCTACTGAATATTTTGTTGGTACAACCCATTTAAAGGTGATGGATATTTGAAAACTTTTGTATGTTTTTATCAGTTTCTACTGATTTAAGTTCAATGATTTCTCCTTGTTTGCAAATTTTTACTTTTTAATAAAAACTCCCAGATTGACAGAATCAAATAATTGCTGAGTTTGGAAGGGACCTCTGGAGTTCATCTAGTCCAACACCTCCTGCTCAAGCTGGGTGCCCAGGACCATGTCCAGACAGCTTTTGAGTATCTCCCATGATGGAGACTCCACAACCTGCCTGGACAACCTGTGCCAGTGGTCAGTCATCCTCACAGTAAAAAAAGCATTCCCTGATGTTCAGAGGGGACCTCCTGTGTTTCAGTTTGTGCCTATTGCCTCTGCTTCTGTCACTGGACATCACTGGAAAGAGCCTGGCTCTGTCCTCCTTGCACCTTCCTTTCAGGTGTTTATGTATCCCCTGAGCTTTCCCTGCTCTGGGCTGAACAGTCCCAGCTCTCTCAGTCTGCTCTCATCTGTGAGATATTCCAGTCTCTTCATCATGCCTGTTGGACCCCTACTGAATTATCTCCAGTATGTCTCTCCTCTACTGAGGAACCCAGAACTGGACACAACACTCCAGGTATGGTCCCACCAGTGCTGAATAAAGGGGCAGTATCTGCTGGTAATACTTTTTCTAATTCAGCCAAGGATACCATTTACCGTCTTTGCAGCAAGGGCATATCGCTGGCTCATGTTCAACCTGCTGTTCATGAGGATATCCAGGTCCTTTTTCTGCAAGCAGGTTTCCAGCAGATATATCCTATATGGTATTGATAGATAGGTAATAATTCATTTTAGGTGGAAATACATTGTTTCCAAAGGCACAGTATACCACAAAATATTAGGCTTGAAGCTCTTATTGAGTTCCTTGCAAGATTAACGTTAAACACATATCTTGCTTCTTTCATTTGAAGTTTTGAAGATGTTATTCAGCTGTGAAGCAGTTCAGTTCTCCCGATCTTCCAAGTGAAGGGAAAAATATTAGATAATATGAGTAGCCTCAAAATCTGGAAAAGAAAAAACTTTAAATGGTAGAACATCATAGAAAGGTCAGGTACTGCTACAGCTGGTATGTTTAAACAAACATGTTATCATTGGTCTCTAGTTAAGTAGGCTCCTGTTATTTCAAAGCAGTCTACTTGAGATGTGTGTACAAGGCACCATCCAGATGTACTTTTGAAAGTTCATCGCTTACAGTCATGACAAGTGAACCATTTTATTTCAGAGCTACAAAGAGCATTTATGATCTTGATTTCATTTACAGTTGATGAAAAGGGATAGTCACAAACTTAATGCTAGAACCAACAATAAGCAGCCTCATTGCAGGCATCTTTTTCGCTGGTGTAATGTTGCTGATTAGAACTGGACTGCTGAACTGGGTAGATCTTTTTACATTCATGAATATTCTGGTCATGGGTCATGACTGATTCTAAACAGGTGATAGTAGATAGCGTGGAAAACAAGGCAATGTGAATTTATTGTATAATTATTTAAAATGTTTATGGTGCATTCAATTAAAAAACAGGGTGAGCTGACTGGATCTAACCACATGGGTCTGAACTTATTTGTCTCATCTCTAAATTGAAGTTTATATGCTTACCTAATGAAATCCACAGCTGACCTAAAAACTACATTAAAGACATTATTACACATTCACCCTTGTTTAGAGGGTTGAAAATTAATTCAGAAAAGTGTGGTGTTATCCTAGTTGAAGTTAATTAAGCTATGTCATACTTGAGATGTTCCTGTCTAGGTAGCACCAAAGATATGAATGCTGTTCTTTAAGACAAATTTCTAACTACATATTGAGTATTGCTCCCAGATGCCCCTGGAAATGTCAGTCAGCTGGTAGTCCTGTGCCCTAAGTGGTGGTTATTCTTTTACCCTGCTGTCTCCCCTTTTGGTGTTGTTTCTGACACTATTTCACAAGCATCTCTTGGATTTGCTGCATTTAAAGCAGAATGAGTTGGGAAAAAGGAATTTGGTTTGTGCCTATTGAACCAAATTTCAGTGTTAGGGAGAACAAAGTAGTGTGTGAGACAAGAAGACCAAGGCTCTGTTTAGGCTTTTCAATATACACAGTTACAGCTGCAGTGTCTGAACAGCCAAATAGTTGCAGAGGTAGAATTCACTATAGCTTAACTTTAGCTGTCTCAACTTGGTATATCTAAGGCTGATCTCATCGCTCTGGCCTTTATAGATTGCAAATAAGGAGAAACAACACCTTCAGAGAAGAATTAAATTCATTCTAAGTGGCAAATCTGAGCTGTTTAGGGGTGCCTTTGGAAGTGGATTCATCTTTCCCGGATGACTCTGAAGTACTATACATCACTGGCTCAGACTTAAATGTTCAACTTACAGACATCTAAACAGAGGGTAGATTAATCCTGCCTGAAAAGTTCAGAAATACTTTTAATGTACATGTCATGTTCACAACTACATACACATGTACATATATATATATATATATATATGCAGAGTGTCATATAATTCACTTTTGGCCCCCTCACTATAAGAAAGACATTGAGGTGCTGGGTCATGACCAAAGAAGGGCAACGAAGTTGGTGAAGTGTCTAGAGAACAAGTCTGATGAGAAGTGGCTTAGGGAACTGGGGTTGTTTAGATTGGACAAAAGGCTTAGGTGAGATCTTATTGCTCTCTAGGGCTACCTGAAAGGACGTTGTAGCAAGTTGGGTATCAGTCTCTCCTTCCAGGTAGCAATTGATAGAATGATAGGAAACAGCCTCAAGTTGTGCCAGGGGAGGTTTAGATTTGATATTAGGAAATATTTCTCTAAGGAAAAGTTTATCAAGCATTGGAAGAGGCTTCACAGGGAAGTGGTTGACTCCCCATCCCTGGAAGTATTTAAAGATGTGTAGATGTGACTCTTAGGTACATGGTGCAGTGGTGGTAGGTTTTGCAGTATTAGGCTAACAGTTGGATTTGGTG
>JAOEHX010014783.1:0-15738 GCA_025448015.1 Bolborhynchus lineola | reverse complement strand
GATTGGATATAGGGAAGAAATTCTGTCCTGTAAGGGTGGTGAGGCACTGGAATGGGTTTCCCAAGGAAGCTGTGAATGCTCCATTGCTGGTGGTGTTCAAGACTGGGTTGGACAGAGCCTTGGGTGTCATGGGTTGGGAGGTGTCCCTGCCTATGGCTGGGGGTTGGAACTAGATGATCTTAAGGTCTTTTCAAACCCTAATTATTCTATGATTCTATGAATAGGACTAGCTAGCTTTTCAGTAATCAGAAATTACGGAATAAACAAGCAAACAATTACGGAGTTGTCCTTTGTAGACAGTCACTCCTTTCACTGGTGACATTTCAGTTACACACTTTAGAAACGAAAACCTATTAAGAGCATGTTCTAAGTGGCTTGCATTTTTGTTTTTGTTCTTTAAATTTCATGTACTCTTCCTATAATTATGAACTACAGTGAAAACTGGAGTTACAACAGTTTAAGTGCTTTGGCCCCTATTCTGTTTCAAACTAAAACTCCCAAGAGTTTAAAACCAGAAATAGTCACTTATTTTAGTCAACAATTTCATGACTTACCTGAATCAATAAGAAAACAAGATTTGTGCATTTTTCCAATAAAAAGTTCCAATCCTATAATAGCATAGATTATGATTACAAACAATACCAAAAGGGCAATATGGAGAAGGGGCACCATGGCTTTTATAATGGAGTTCAGGACAACTTGTAAACCTAAAAGAAAAGAGGATACAAGATATGAACCAGTTTTCTATGTCTTTTCTTACCAAATTTTTCTGTAATAACATATTATTATAGATTAATGATACAAACATGCAGACTGGATCAGTTTTAAAACTACTGCCCAGAACCACAAAGTGTTCCTATAACAGAAGATCATAAGATACTCCAAAAGAATCTAAAACTGTGTCAAAATATAATTAATCCCTCTGTTAAAAAAAGTTGTATCACAGAAATCAATGATGGAAATGTGTCACAAGAATTTATACTTTTGTTTTGGATTTGTTTTTTGGTTTGATTTTTTTTTTCCATTTTTTAGAAATAAAGTGCATGTAATCCATGTGTGGGTAATTCATTTCATATGGCCTTCAAAAAGTTCTGTGCTACCTGCTTGTTTATCATTATTCCTCACATCACTTTCAGAAAGTAAGCCCCTTTTCCTTTTTTTCTCCTTAATTATTTAGCCAAACCTTGGTTTTACTAAAAGAAGTTAATCCCAGACTAATGAAGCTGCCATAGTACCAGTAAGAACAAAATATGCCTTGTAACAGACTTCCTTCCTGACATTTCATAAGACTGCTTCTTTCTTTACTGAAGTTCTTTTGCTAAATATATATTATCATGATCATTTCCATGTAGCAGACTATGATATAATAAACACAGCATTCCTTCTCTTGAATGTCTTGGAAAGAGCTGAATTTTAAGCCATGAACCTCATATTCAGCCAAATAGTTTCAGTAATTAATGTATTAACAGAAAACAGGAAAGCTTAACAGAAAATTTAATGCTTTCTTTAAATAATATTGTTCTACTTTTTAAGTTTCCTGATTAATCTGTTAGCTCTACCGAGTTAAACAGAAGGCATTTATGTGCATTTGTGGGAGCAGGAAATATGAAATGTGTAATGTGCTTTGGCATATGCTTACCAACATACAAACTGGTTTAGGATCACCAACACTTTCTGATCTGTAGGGTTTTAGAATTAAAAAAAAAAAATACAAACTGTGTTTTCTGGTGTATTCACATTTTAACATGTAATTTACTTAATATAAAGCTTCTAAAAAGAAAGTGTATTCCCCTGTCTGCTTATTGAACTGTATAAGAAGATCATACACTGAATTTACAATCCTTTGCTCAACTTGAATTATCATTCATCTTGAAACTTGCTTTATATACATAACCAGATAACAATAAATCAGATTTATATTATCTCATTTCTGTTAGCATCTGGAAGAAGAAAGTTAATCAGGTCAGTTACAATATTAACTCCAATGAAATTAAATAGAAAAGAGCTTACTGGGCACTCCTGATACAAGCCGGAGAGGTCGCAATACACGAAAGGCTCTTAGGGCTTTGACATCAAAGCCACCAGGTTTGCCACCTGAGTGGCTGCCACCTTCTGTTTCTTTGGTTAATTGTTCCAATATTACACTAAATAATCTAGAAAATGAGATGAAGGATAAGGTCATCACCATCTATTTGTCATGCAATCAAAAGTATTAAGAAATTACTTGAACTGCCGATAAATCTGAAAACCTGTTCAGCTATCAAAATGAGAGGCATATTTACACATTACATCATGGCACAAAGAGTCATGAGTTGCAAGAGTGCATCTCCCCAGAGGGTGATGATCACACAGAATCCAACAAATTAGCATTCTGCTTATACACACAACCCATTATTTTTTAATAAATGAAGCTACTTTGCTACTTCTTCATTCAATCATTTTAACTGTAAAGTTTGGAGAATTAGTCTTCTCTTTAGAACATGAAATAGCTAATCATTAGAAGCCATCTGTTTCAATTTTGGTGTAATATATGAACTCCAAGGCACATTGCAGTTCAACAGTCTAAATACAGTTAGAAAAACTGAATATATTAAAATTAGAGTCCAAGACTTAATTACACCAAAAAGATTTGGCTTTTTACACATGGTATCTTTGAGGATAAAAATATTCCCAGATGACTCATTTATTATACTGTATTTCTTTACTGCAGAAATGAACTAGTCATTCATTAGAACACTTTGGAAAGCAAGAGTTTTATCTTTCTTTCCCACTTCCAGCAGCAATTTAAACGGACACATGTGGTTAAAGTGCTTAGTAATCATAGGTTTATTCATCTAGCTTGGACCTCCATTTCAGATACATGGTTTCCTAGACTGTGGCTGGACCATACAGACCGTATTATCCTTTGCACTGAGTCTGTAGCTCAGCAGTTGCAAAACCAAACTTCTCCTGAAAAGGATTATCAAGTCAATAGTTTTGAGTCATGAAAAATGCTCCACACTTGTAAAGGGCTCCTGGAATTTACATGATTTTGGGTTTGTCAAAGCAAGTTTTCACAACTGTTTCACAACCCTGTCACACTGGATCATTCTGAGGAATCATGTAGTATTTAATGGGCTTCCCAAATTACAATACTGAAGACTTTCTCCTCCCTCAGTTAGCAGTTGACCTGTATCAGTCAATGCCCATCACCTATTCAGCTTCATTCTTCTCCAGAGTGAAACCCAGGCACAAAGACTACAACTGCTATAACTATAGAAACCCAGATATTTAGTATTTCAGGTCCTGGTTTAGCCTTATAATTTAATAGAAACATAATTCTAAGAAAAGGAGCAACCTCAATGATTTCAGTGACTACTGATGCTTTAAAGGTAGACGTGATTAAAAGGACTTCCAAATCAAGCACCAGATTAAGAGAAGATGCTTTCAGCCTGTCATCATTCAGAAAATTAAAGGGCTATAGGCATAGAAAGTTGCTATAAAAGCTTTTTCTACCAGGACCTTATTATTTCACAGAAATCAATGGGAATTACGTGGCACAGCATGCAGGCAAGTAGTAGACTGCTCTGAAAGTAATTCATACTCTTTAATGAAGTGAGAAAGATGGGAGAAACCCACACTGACAGCTACATGTACAGCTCTGTCATTTTATGTCTATCCTATAAAGACATTCAGGTAGAAATCCAATGATCTCCCTTGTTAAAATTGACATGTGTTTTCCTGTACAGTTTATGAAAGTTTAAATGCCAAATTTGATGCTGTGGAAAGAAGTCCATATACATGCTTTCCTTTTGCTAGTAGAGATTTCATCTGGCATAATTTATGTGTTTGGACTGCTACAGTTTCTGCTGAAAAGCAAATAAAGCAAATTTCATCTAATATATTCAATATAGGACACATGGCAGCTCTTCAAAGCCATTAGAATACCTAATGAAATTTCACAATGAAACTAGCTAACAGAATCAGATCCAGAAGTGATTCCATATCCACCTTGGGTTATATACGAAAATCAATTTTCACTGCACTTTTAAGTATTAATTAAAGAAATGGACTAATGCTTGCTTACTTGCTTATGTGGGTTGTGCTGTTCTTAAAAGAAGAACATTGCTCACAGAGTGCAGGAACAAATATATTGCTTATTTTGTCAGTGCCTGACATGTTATGAAAGGTCCATCTTGTCTTCCAGTTATACTGGTGACAACCTACACAATAGTTTATAATCCAAAACTTTCAGTTTTGAGCTAGGATTTGCATCTTAGTGTGATATGATGCAGTCCTTTTTAGTTCATATTTTCCACAGATTCAGTGGGAGCATTTGACCTAACTAGGTTTAGCTTCCAATAATGAGTGTTTTATGAGTTCATGGAAAATTTTTTAGTTCTCATGTATTTAGGACAGAGCCAAAGATAGAGGTCATGTTAATTAGACTGCCCCGGGGCTACTGTAACTCCATGGTCACTTGACAAAAGGGAAGAGGCCTATTCAAGTGACTGCCTGGCAAGAGAATAGAGCTCTTGTCTGTGATAGTCCCCATACCTGCCCACCAAGCTTCCCCTTCAGGCACAGAGGCCAATCTGTTGAGAACAACTTGACCTGATGAAGGATCTAATTATATAGAAATTTTAGTCCTATACCAAAACTGCCTGAATGCCAAGAAACTGGCCCAAATACAACTGGCTCAATAACATTTACTCTCTCAGAAGCAAATAGTTGGGCACTCATAATAGTTACTCAAATTTAATAATGCTTTACCATAAATTCCTTTACTTTGTCAGTTTCTCTTTTCCCTTCATGTAATGATATGAGTTAAGGGCCTTTCCAATTACAGGCAATCCTTGATACAGTTTCAACTTAAAAAAGAAATTAGACTTGCACAATGTATGACAATGTTTTCTTTGCAAGCCAGCTACAACATACAAAGTTATATGTTGATAATGTTCTCTATGTTCTACATAAGAAAAAAAATGTGAGGTTTTTGTTAACAAAATTTACAGTACTGGAAATTGTCCTTTTTTTAAAAAAAAAAAAACTGGAACAGGCCGCCCAAAGAAGTGGTGAATGCTCCATCCCAGGCAGTGCTCAAGGCCAGAATGAACAAAGCTCTGGGCAACACTGTATACAGTGAGGCATCCCTGCCTATGGCAGGGGGGTTAGTCCTTTCCAACCCTAACTGTTCTATGACTCTAAAGTTCCACAATATTTAAGGAACTGGGGAATATATGCCTCAAGATTAATTCCCTAGGTAGCTGAAGGTAGGATCTCCTAACTAGCTAGCACAACCATTGGCAAGATATAGCTGACACAAACATTATTATCGTAAGCAGGTGTGTAATGTAGATGTGGGATGGTCTAATCTCCACTCTTCTGTGTCCTGTATAAGGCTTGAGCAGTCCCTCCTATTTAGCGTACATCCTTCCCCACGCAAGCCAAAGTTACATACATATATGGAGCCTGATGTGCATCACCCCACTTTCCCGAAGGAAAGTCCAATTTTCCTCAGATTTCAGGAAACCCAAGGAATCACCCCATTAACTCTGTCTCCCCTGACCACTCTTCTCCACTTCAAACATCATGAGTTCTCCCAGACATCTCTGTAGAATAGATGAACTCCTCATAACCACAGCATGGGGATAAATGAATAAATGGAATAAGTATGGACCTAAACAGGTCAACATTTATCCTATGGAAAGACATCAGGAGTTTACCTTGGAAAAAAAAGTCAAATGGAAAAGATTTTGCAAGGAAAATTTCTGTCACAACTCAGAATTCATGAGAACTTTTGAGGCTGCTGCACATAGCATTGAAAATTTTTAGGACTTTGTCTTGAATTTTTCACTCTGTTCATTCTTTTACTCCAGAAGAACAGAAATCAAGCGTAGGCCATTACTCACAGCCGTACAGGCCTACATCTACTTAACTGTAAAGAAGATTTAAATCTTTCTGTAATAAAGGATAAATTACTTACCCTACTACTACTATTACAAAATCCAATAAATTCCATCCATTTCTAACATACGCATTGGGATGTAATAATAATCCATATGCTATAATCTTCAAAAACGTTTCAACTGTAAAAATTATCAGGAAGGCATATTCTACTTTTTCCTGTAAAAGACAAAAAAAAGTACAATGAAAGACAACATAATTTGATGGCTCTTTTACCAGTTAGAATTTACAGAAAGTGGTAAGTTGTATTGATAAGGTCTAAAGAGATGCAATATTTCATGACAATTTATTTTACAGGTTTTAACTGCATAGTACTTAATGAGAACTGTACTGACAAGGTTGTGATTACATAAGTACATGCAATCTTCCTGTTTTCACATTCTGTGAAGGTGGTCCATTTCTGCAAGCATGTAAGTATACAGTACCTTTGCTTAATCAAATAAATCCCATCCAGGTCAACAGGATTCTTTGCATTCATTAAAATCAGAAAATGCTGTAGGACAGGACCCTGGACTATCCTTAAAATGTATGCTATGATAAACTTCCACTGTTTCAGCCTTCATTTAATAAGACACAGAGTTCTACCTAGTGAGGGAGATTGAGACAGTGTTAACCCATACTAAAGAGATTCAAAATGTTGTAAGCTATTTAGCAGAGTCCTCATTTCACAGTCTTGCAACTTTTTCATCTTGATGTGAATATTTACATTGACTACTTCCTCCTTCCACATCACAAGAATTTCTTCAGATCACCCTAATATGCTTGAAGAACTTTTAAGTTAGTACATCACCACCTTGTATCATTGAAGCTCCAACTTCAGATTTGTTTCAATGCTTTTCTAAAAACATTATTAGTATATTAATTTTCCCGACATTCTAATTTAAGAGAGCTATACATTAAATGTCTTCTCCTTGCTAATTTGAAAATATTTTTTGTGGCTTGTTTCTGTAGTCATAGCATATTTGATTTGGATAAATTGCAAGCCACTGCTATAAAACCAGGTCAGTTAACACGTTTGTTCTTTTTACTTGCAGCAGTCATTATTTCATGTAATGCTTGGTTTAGTTCCTGTTGCTATGCAAATATTAGAGTCAAGAATAAGACTCTTTTAATTTGTACAGAGAGCATAATTGCAAAAATTACATAAAAATAATAAACAAAAATATAAATGCATATTTGCTCACTTACTGCACACAATGTTTATCATATGGACTATACGCTCTGTAAGGATTACAGTCTTCTAACTATGATATATACTCAAATATAGCTCAGACATTACACACAAAACTATGCATTTGTTATTTGTTACACAGCTTCCACATGCAACCAAATAAAACCAAACCTCAATCATTTGTAATTTAAATAAAGATCTTTATATTCTCATGTGCAAAGTCTTTAATTTGGCAAGCCAGATTTCTTTCCCTCATGACAATGCCATTTAGGGTTATGTATAGGATGTGTTATTTCCATTTATAACTCTGCTACTGGTGACTTAATAAATATAGAGGATTATCAGTAAACTACAGCCTCATCTCCAGGTCTTCATCTCCATTAAGCAGCACCCTTGGACCACCAGAGAGGCAAGACTTTCTCTAAGTGCAAAGCAAGGATTCCTGGACCTCCTCTGTTCAGCTCAGTCCCATACTCCTGCCCTTCTCTTCTGCTTTGAGTACACTACATAAACACTGTAGAACTCCACCCAAGGCAGCTTCTCTTCAGCTGTGTTGTTTCTTGCCTGATACCATCCAGCCCACTGAAACTGATGGATGTCTTCCTTCTCATACTTTCTAACTCTTCTTTCAAAATTTTACCTTTCACTTACCTGTTAATTTATGACCAGTAAACTGGAAAAAAATACTGGATAATAAAAGCAAACAGAAAAAAGATTGGTTTTGGTCTGTGTACCAAAAGCCATCAGATTTAACTGGCTAGAGAGCACCACATACATTACAATAATATGAATTATTGGCATTCCTGAGAAAGACACTGCAAAAATGCCTAAATTCAAGGAAATCCTATGATGTACACATTTCACAGTAACAGCTATTTTTTGTCTCCCTGCATATAACTAAGTCTGTAGCTTGGATATAGAAAGATAAATAATGTAAGACAACATACAGAAGACAAAAATATTTTGGCTGGCATTTGCTCTGAGTGAAATACACTCCAAAACTGCAGTGAAAGAAAAGATGAGACAAAAAAAGTTTTATAAATGCAAAGTTTCAACAGCTTCTTTACATAAATGGAACACAGGACACAGGAGTGGATGAGACCTTCTGGGTCATTATGTCCAGTGTCCTCTCACTACAGCCAAATATGTAACTTAATTCCACTCATCGAGCCACCAGATTCCATCCTAGAAAGCATCTTTGTCCTTCACTGCTCCCCACCAAAGAATGTTCCAATGCTCTTCTGCTATAGGGGCTAGGCATTCCTATTCCCAGGATAACTTGCTTGATGTTCATGTGCCCTTGAAGTTCATTTTAATGTGACCATTGAAATTCAACAACTCTACCCTATCACTTATCATCCATCTTTTAAAATAATACTGGTCTTGTTCCTGCTTGTTTTATTCTCTTTTATGGAAGCGGGTCTGGTTTTTATTTACTAAATAGTATTGCGAACATTCTACTAAAACAATATGGGGTGTAAAACAAGCTCATTTTTTAAACCCAATGGTGGGCTTAAGGTTAGTGCATGTCACTTAGCAGATGGACCTTGACAGCTGGGCCAACAGAAGCCACATGAATCTCAGCAAGTAAATATGTCAAGTTCTGCACCCTCAGGTTAAATAATGCCACACCAATATGGGCTGAGAAAGGATTTCGAAGTCATAGTGGGCACCAAGTTAAGTACATGCTCATTGTAAATCAGACAAATTCCAATTGGACTGTATTAGGAACACCATGGTGACCAGATAGTAGGAAATTATTATCTACCTCTACTCAGTGCCAAGAGGCTGCAACACTACTACAATTTTGGGTCTCTTACTTCAAATAGGGTTTGAAGTAAATTGAGAAAGTGCAGACTCCAGTGAAGGAAAGCTCTCCTGTTCAGCAGAGAGGAGGCTAAGAGAAGGTCTAGCAGTAGACTACTATTACTTGAAGCAAGGGGGTGTTAAAAAGGCTGTGTAGCAGCACATGGTAAAACAACGGGAAAAAGCCACAAGCTGCAGGTCTGTAGGTTTACCAGATGTTAAGATTAACTCCTGTACCAAAAGTGTAATGCCAAACAGGAACATGCAAGTTCAAAGCAAGAAGTTTTGAAGATGCAGTAGGCAAAGGCGTAGCTGACCTGATCTAGTGCTGGTGACACTCCTCCTAGGAGCTGAAGGACTAGGTAACCTCCAGAGGTTTCTCCCAGTTAACAACTCCATAATTTCTATTACTATGATATGAATCTGATAATTCTTATGTGATCATTGAGAAAAAGTACAGACAGCTTCAGGACATCTACAAGAGCTTACACCCAATACACATTCAACATGCAAAAGCCCCTCATTCTACTGAATGTTGAACAAGGGGAAGTTTTTCTTCCTTTCTGTCAAAGAATGGAAAAGTTTCCTTCCATCCTTGTTCCCTTTATATATGATTTACATCCTTGTTGCAAAGCATATATATCCCTGGTTCCAGAATTTGCCCCTAAAAACACATATGCATAATGAATACAAGACAGAGTTAAGAACAGTGCTATTAATGGAGCCAATGGCACAAAGGAAAGATGCTTTGTAACAATAACCACTGGGCAATCCAAGAGCCACAATTTCTTGAAAACTCTGAGAAAAGGAACACATATTTCTATACATCTATAACCAGAGGCACCCATTATTTCCCAGTGTTTCATTTTTCCTCTCTTCTTTATTTTCTTCCTTCCTTTTTCTTTCAAGTTCCCACTCAATTTTTATTTTTTCCCCCTCTCCTCTCAAATCACGACTCTTGTATTCCCCAGAGGCCAGATGAATGATTTGACCCAGTAGTTAACAATATTCACAGTACAAGCTGTGCTCTCTTTACAGACTGTTTTTGTGGTGGGTTTTTCCTTTTTTTTTCCTCTCTTTTTTAATAAGTAGGCAGCCAACAGATGTTCTAACACAAACTGCAAAGTTAACAACCTGCTCACCCTCAGGAAGAACTAGCAGTCCCTTCTCACACTTTGGTAACTTCTTGCCAGTCACTTAGACACATCACTTTCAGCCTCTGGCAACTGAAATACATCTGTAGGTGATGCATCACCTACATGTCCTGATCTTAAAGAACTGTTACTCAAGAGTAAATATAGTTTAATGTATCATAACATTTTCAGTATTACTAGAAGAGTTGCAGAGGTCAGGCTGCTGTGTAAAAATAAATCTAAAGCTGTAAGAGACAAATTAAAAATACGGACTGAAGACTGCAGTCCTAACAGTTTATGATGCACACATTTATCTTTCTCTGTAGAGAAGAAAACTGCACATCTTGCTTTGTTCAAATTAGTTGAGATCTTTTAAGTGAATACTTCATTTCATTAAAAATGGAAGTAGGAACACTAAGAAAAAAGACTACCAGACAAAAAAAAGAAGGGAATACCTAAGACAGACTGCCTGCCTGCAAACCAAAATCTTTACTAAAACAAACTGACAAGACAATTTTGGTTCTAAGAAATTGCAAAGATTAAATTACAATTATTTATATTATTACAATACAAACTGTATATATGTTCTAATATCTATTAGTGCATTTATTTCTATATTGCATCACAAATGTAACAAAGAAAAAATTGACAGTTGTAAATCAAAAGAAGATATGAAGTACAAAAATCTGTGTTACTACAGATTCAATTCTATGGCTGTATAGATTAACAGTAGTTTCTTCACTGATTTGATACCACATAGAGCTAGGTCCTTCCTCTTTACAGGCAGCTCATCCCTGCAAGGCTGTCTGACACTTTTGTCAGTGTTGCTCAAAATCCTCAAGTCTCAGCAAATTTTTTCTGAACATACAATGCAACAACAGGACTGATAAGACGCACTGCCTTTCTGATAGAGTCCAGTGAGCTCCACTTGGGTACGGATCATGGAGTACAGAACAATGCTACCATTATACACCGAGTTTCAGTGAAGCCATTAGACCTTCATTTTCTCAGAAAAAAATTTTACATTTGCTTTCTTATTTTAAGTAAATCAGCTTAGCAGAAACCCTGTTGCCCAGGAAGAAATCTTTTTTCCCCTCAACCCTTGCCAGATGGTGTACATTAGTCACCATTTATTATCTTCGTATTTTCCAGATCTCTGACAGAAATACGCAAAGCTACTGCTACATGTTGCAATGTGATGCACCAAAACTCTGCATTTAACCTAGAATGTCTCACAAGGTAACTGTTTCAAAATAAAAAGTAATTAATTTGCAAACCTTACTCTATTACACTATATAATTAAGTCTTCTCATATTAATTTCTACTCCCTGGGCACCAGAGATCAGATTTTTTTCTCAACTGGGCAATTACATGTAGGTTACTCTGGATGCAATATCAGAGTAGAAGCTGCTTGGCAGATAAAGTGATTAAATTCAAGCAAGGGAACCAAACCTTCTGCATACATACAAAATTAGACATACACAAACCCAGACACTTCAACATTCTTGATTTAGGGATAACAATCATGTGCTATTAAATTAGATGTGTGACTGATACCTTGACAACATACAACACCATTTATCTTTTCAACATATTGCAATTCTTTCAAACTCTGCCACTGGGAAAACATAGCATTTATAAAAACAGAAAAGTAACTGAGTCTTGAATTTCAAAATACAGTAATTTCATTTTCACTCCATCATATACCTTCATTGCCCTGAAAATCTGTGAGCTGCACATTAATACTAAGAAAATAAATCTATTTATTCCCACACAGGGAACATGTTATAGCAGTTTTCCAACACAGAAAATGAACAAAAAGGAAATCCACATACCTGTCAGAAAACAGTACTAGAGCTTTACATTTTTTTCCTGTTTTTAAAGTTGATGAAATTTTATTTCCTAGATTAGACATGGAAATTATTCTCCCTTTATCAGAAGAATTAAAATTATTTATCACTTAAGAATTTGGTGATAACTATTGGATTAACTATTCCTTTAGATACATGACAGCAAACAAGGGGGCAGAGTTTGCAAAGCAATGTTTTGAGGATTTGTGTTCTGATCAATTCAATTTAATTATGTTGTGACTTCCTGATCAGTCCTGATCCACATGAAGGAACACAAGCACTGCTCTCAACTATGTCAGACCTGAGCATTACTTTTCTTACAAACGCAACTTGCTTTTTGACAGACGAGCTCTGCAGAAATTTTAGAAAATATAATTACCTTTCCATAATTATAATTCTTTAATACAGACATGGGGCAATACACATTGCTTCCACACTTCACATGCACATGATGCTCCATATACACAAGACCATTTTATGTATGACCAGCAACGTACTCCAACCTTAAATCACTACCAGCACACTCTGATTCACACAACTCTATTTAAAAGGCACCCCATCAATACACACGTGCTAAAGAAAGATGTTTTACAAAGATCTGAGTAGTTCTTTCCAAAATTCAGAAATACTGAAGAGATTAGTGGGAAAAATACTGATATGACTAAGCTGCTTTCATATATTAACTTTTAATATGTCTTTATGCATTCAGAAGCCTGTTTTGGGAAACTCTGAGAATACATTTCCTAACCCTTATGATCCAGCAGTCAGATCCAAGCATGTTCTGAGATTTACAGAAGTAACTATACCAAAAAGCTTATGAAATTTAGCTTTAGTTGTGAAAAGTCTGGAATAACAAAACTGGAATGAATGCATTGCCTCACATATAACACCCAGGGCAACTCTGAGCAGGAAGTATCTCCAGTCTTCTGAGGCTCTTTATAGGAAGGACACCACGGTATTTATTACTTCCAATCCAGAATTTGGCAGCATTAGAACCTCAAATTCTATGATAGAAAGGTTGCTATTTAAAGTCAACACCAAATGCAAACTCCAGAGTTAGGAGTAGAACTAAGTAGGTGCTAGACACCATAAACATCCTTAAACTACTTTTATATAGAATTGAAGAGATTTCACATTCCTAGTACCACTGTGAAGCAATCTATCTCACTCACAGGATTTTCCCTGTTTCCAACAGTACACAAAAATCTTTTCATCCCATTTGAACTGTGAATTCACAACCACTCAGTATAGCCCTGTTAACAACAGTTCCACCTCTAGACTTCAAGCAGGCATTTATGCTTGCATGAAAAGAATGTACAATAGGACATCTCAAATACTGAGGCACAGCAGATGACCAAAATGGATGTGCAAGCTATATACTGAAGTGCAATTAACATTAAGTGTAATTAAGTTTCTTTAAGCCCCCTTTTTAATCAATGCAGTCTGAAGTAGCATTTAAATAACTTATATCACTGAAACTTCATCTCAACCTTCAAAGAGTTTTGGGGAGCAGTAATGCCTATACTTTCACCTGAGAGATTCTGGCAGCTAGAGACAGATGAATAAGCAGATCTCTTTGATTAATTTTTTCATTACTTCCTGCAATCACTTCCTAAATGCATTGTAGACCCACATTTCTAATGAGACTTCTCATATTTTTAATCATGAAGTTTCCACTTTACCTTGTAAATAACACAATAATGGTGATGTAGTTAAACACCTCAATTCTGTTCATGAATATTTGTACAAGACAAGAAGATGCTGCATCCAAATTACACATTTTTACACTAATTACAAGCATCTGTGTGGATCCATGCTGGGTTTGCTCATGTAAAACGTCTAGTTAATATATATGCTAAATACACATTTTCTATTCATAAAATTAATAGGAAAAAGACAAATTCTTTGCCTACTTTTTTCCTAGGCTATTTAAGCTGAACTCTCTCTGCTCTCTGACAGGTAGTGCAGAGCTTTGCTCAGTGAAAGCTAGGTGGAGACAACAAGTATATCCATATACCATATATCCATATAGTCACATTATTAAACATACTGTTCATACTTTCTTACATATGCTTACAGAGACACAGGCCATCTTTGCTTCATATCGTTCTGAAAGAACAAGATAAACAGCATGATTTTGTAAGTTTGCTCATAACTGACTAAAACTAACAGACCCCCGCCCCAAACACTATCTACTGAAAAATTATCAACAAGGGACAATGAGCCAATCACTCAGCAATGACTGTGTATACTTGCAACGTGTGAAAGGCAAGTTGAAGAATTACTAATAGGCAGCAACATGAGAGTTTCAATCCCAAATCCATACAACTCCTATTAAAGATCAAGCACAATATGCCAAAGAACCTGAATTGCACAAGAGAAAGCAGACAAATAAGCAATAAAAAATATAACTGGAATAGAAACCAAACTGCATCAGGCATCTTATCGCCACCCACTAATTGATGATATTGAGGAAAATAAGGTAGGCAAAGAGAATAGTTATGCATATTGTCACACTATTTTACTTTACACGTGTGACTAGCGTTAGTGTCAAGTGATGAATTAAACCTGCATCTAGTCATAAAACAGCATTAATGATGGACATAGAATCACAGAATCATAGAATAGTTAGGGTTGGAAAGAACCTTAAGATCATCTAGTTCCAACCCCCCTGACATGGGAAGGGACATCTCCCACTAAACCATGCCATCCAAGGTCCTGTCCAACCCGGCCTTGAACACCGCCAGGGATGGAGCATTCACAACTTCCCTGGGAAACCCATTCCAGTGCCTCAACACCCTTACAGGAAAGAATTCCATCCTCAAATACAATCTAAACTTCCCCTGTTTAAGTTTGAACCCATTACCCCTTGTCCTATCACTACAGTCCCTAACGAAGAGTCCCTCCCCAGCATCCCTATAGGCCCCGTTCAGATATACTGGAAGGCTGCTACGAGGTCTCCACACAGCCTTCTCTTCTCCAGGATGAACAGCCACAACTTCCTCATCCGATCTTCATACAGGAGGTGTTCCAGTCCCTTGATCATCCTCGTGGCCCTCCTCTGGACTTATTCCAACAGCTCCATGTCCTTTTTATGTTGAGGACACCAGAACTGCACACAATACTCTAAATGAAGTCTCACGAAAGCAGAGCAGAGGGGTAGGATCACCTCCCTCGACCTGCTGGTCACAATCCTTTTGATGCAGCCCAGGACAGTTGGTTTTCTGGGCTGCAAGTGCACACTGCAGTTGAATCATGATCATTTTTCCATCGACCAACACCCCCAAGTCCTTCTCTGCAGGGCTGCTATGAATCTCTTCTCTGCCAAACCTGTAGCTGTGCCTGGGATTGTTGGTAGCCAGGTGTAAGACCTTCCCCTTTTCATGGTTAAACTTCATGAGGTTGGCATCAGCCCACCTCACAAGAGTGTCAAGGTCCCTCTGGATGGTATCCCTTCCCTCCAGCGTATCAACCAAAACACACAGCTTCGTGTCGTTGGCAAACTTGCTGAGGGCACACTCAATCCCACTGTCCATGTCACCAACAAAAATGTTGAACAAGACCAGTTCCAACACTGATCCCTGAGGGACACCACTCCTTACGGGTCTCCAGCTGGACATTGAGCCACTGAGCACAACTCTTTGTGTATGGCCGTCCAGCCAGTTCTTTATCCACCGAGTGCTCCACCTATCAAATTGATGTCTCCCCAACTTAGGGACAAGGATGTCACCTGGGACAACGTCAAACACTTTGAGCAAGTCCAGGTAGATGACATCAACTGCTCTACCCCTGTCCATCAGTTCCATAGCCCCATCATAGAAGGCCACCAGAT
>JAOEHX010014777.1:0-15361 GCA_025448015.1 Bolborhynchus lineola | reverse complement strand
TATCATCATAAGCATTTTTGGTACAAACCATATTTCTATATGAAAATTTAATAATTTCCTGTATGAGCTACATGTACACAAATGCCTGTGCATTTGTGGAAAGTTCATATCTTTTGACATGAAAATTTTCATATAATAATGCTGTACAAATTGAAGGCTCTTATTTCTCATAAAGAAAGATTAGAGTTAAGAAGGCTTGAGTAGAAGAACCAGCAGAATATTTTTAAAGTTATTTTAATTACAGAATAGAAAGCATACTGCATAATGAAAGGAATTTGATGAAAATGTTGTAGACTTCAAAGGCCAAACATTTTTTTTTGCAGAAAGCTATTTGTAAATTGTACTTTATAAGTCCATCAAACTTCTACTGAAAAAAATGCATGTTGAGTAATGTTATAATTGCAAAGCCCCTGGAAGGTAAACGTGGAACTGAACTCACTCAGACCGCTGGAAAAAGGGGCTTGAAGAGCTTTAGTGAGACTGTGGGGTGGAAGGGTACTTCAGGAAAAGGAATGCTGACACACTGGTTGATGCTTGATATTTGGTACCTATGAGGTCTGACTGCTATCCTGGCTTTGTTTTAGAATTCTCAGGTAATCAGTTGTTGAATGATGTATGTGAGCAGTCCAAGGAAAAGGTATTAGATGACTTCTTTCATGTGAGTTCTCAAGTATGAAGTTGCATTCCTTCCTGTTTTGTAAACCTTGGACTATTTTCACTATGCTGTGCCTCCTAGCTCCTTAATCAGCACACTGCAAGGGGCATTTTTCTCTTGGTAGGTATACAGTTAAGTATACCTCTAGCAGAGGAGCAAGAATGAACCAAGAGCTGTCCTTTCCTCACTGTGAATTCCCAGAATTAAGCTATTGTATATGCAAGGGGGAGTAAGAACAGCACCACGGCAGCCTCTTCCACATTTTGATGTGTTTTGCTATGAAACTATAAAAATTAATATTATATAGAGTTGGTCATACAAGGAATAGGTAGGTGCCTTACAAGGAGACAGATTTGGCTGGTAGACTGTGTCATTTTGAGGTGCCCCACATTACGGAAGCTGCAGTGTGACAAGGATTGACACCATTTTCAGCTTTCTTCTGCTGGTGAACTTTTGGCAGTTGTACAGTCAATCGGCAGACTTTAGGCTGTTTCTTGCTGAGATTGTAGTGTCAGTGGAATAATGAAATCTGCTGATTTTTGGGGTAGGGTACCCTGAATGCTGTCTGTGCTCTGTGACAAGTCCTTCATTGGATTTGATCTCTTGTTCTCAAAGGAAGCAGTGCAGTTTGTTTTGTTCCTCTCTGCTGTGTTCCACAGCTCTTACTGAACATTCAGCTCATTGCTGGTTAAAAGTATGTAAAGAAAAATGCCTTAAAGCAAAACATATTGATTCACAGTACAAGAATAAAATTCACTATAAGAAAGCACTGAAATTTTTTTTCCTCTTTGAGTGAGGATTAGACACAGAGGGAAGGATTCAGATCAGTGATTAGAAAAAAACTAATTCATGGTAAACAAAAACAAGATAAATGCAGAAGCCAAATCCATAGCCACTTTAAAAGGAATGGATGAATGACAGACTTTCAGTCTTTTTCCTTTAAAATATCCAAGGCCACTTTTTAAAAGAACAGTGTCAGTGGGAGAAACTGGGAACATATTATTCAAGCCTGTAAGCTAGCTGAATGGTTACAGTGGCAGTTACAGCTTCAATCGGAAGGGAGGAACCCGAGTTTCATGTTCTGTGAAAGCGCCCTAACTATTGGCAGTGGGAACAGCACTGACCAACATCATCTGTGACAGTTTTGCAGTCAAAACTCTTATATTAAAATCTGATGTCAAACCATCATTCAGTTAGTATCTAATTTCGGAAGTGAAAAAAAATTTCCTCAACCAAACTAAATGATGAAAAGCATTCATGTTTTCTTGGTTCCACAGTCCTCAGTGAAGGAGAGTAGACAGAGGTTCCCAGCTTATGCTATGCCACCTCTTATTCAGACTCTCAAGGTGGGTATGAAGCTGGGAGCTAATTGAACTAGTCCTCTGTGATGTCTTGATTGATAGGTATCCTTTGGTAAGGAACTTGAAAGAGATTTGTGCCCTTCAGTATTCTTTAATTTTGAGGATTTCACTGGGGCTTATATTACAAAGCAGCTCTGCCTGCACCTTTTAAAGAACCAGACCTCTTCTGTCCACCCAATTTGAACATCCTTGACAGGACTTGTTTTGAGTGAATAAGATATTTGAATGTTGAGAGCTCAAAAGCTTACACAGGGCAACAAGATGCTTCAAAGGTCTGAAAGTCTGTTTTTTTGTAACTATCACTTTTTTGCCTCTTTTTAGCTCTTAGCTAAAAAAATAGTGATGCAGTTCTAGACATGCTGTGTAAGTATATTTCTATAAGCAAAAATAAGTATTGTGAAACCTTGGAAGAATAGAAGATTAATTGTTTTTTCCTCCCTTTTCCTGTATTGCCTTGTGCTGGATTGTTTTGAACATTGTTTTGTTCTTAGTAGATCAGTCTGAGAAAATGGAGTGCCTTTGTGCCAGTAAAGATCAGCTGATTTTGTCTTTTCTGCCTAAAACGTATGGAGTCTGAAAGGAGCTCTATGCAGAGGTCAATAGCGGACCATTAAAAAGATGAAAACGTAGAAGGGGCAGCAATGGACTGGGACTTGAAAATCTCTTCTTTACTCCTGGCACTGCCAGTGGCTGGAAGATTTATTTATTGTCTCTTTCCCTTACTTCCCTCACATGTAAAATGACTATATTGGTGCTTTTGCAACAAGAATGGCTATTAAGCTTATTCCTATGGCTGTGCAGTGCATAAGGAAACAGTGTGTTGTTTCAGGTCCAGCATTATAGCAACCCAGACAGTAGGCTTCTTGCCTGCAATAAAGCTAGATACTGTATCCAAGACAAGGGGCTGCCATTTTCTGTGTAGAAATTGCTGACCTGCTCAGAGTAGGTTGGCATATGTCCATGTGACACTACATTGGTAAAAAAATGTTGAACAGGATGTACTAGATATAAGTAAGTGTATAAACACTTTCCTCTCTCTTCCAGATCAGTGTATATGACATTTCATTTCTAGTGAAAAAGACTTGTATTTTTAGTGGATGTCAGTAGGTAAAGCTCAGTGGAGATCTGCTGATTTACAAATGCTGAACATTTGATCCCATATTTTCTTCTGCTTAATCCTAATTAAATGTAAAACAGTAGTTTGATTCTGTTTCCTTACTGAATGCTGACTGATGCTGCAGTGCCTTATCTCTGATTTTATACTTACTAGCCTCTTTTGTCAACAACTCTTTTCCAGATAAACGTCGGGAATTTTTATTGACAGCTTATTTTAACAGATCTTATGATGAAGGATGCTTCTGTTGCAGAAGTAGAGAGCAGCTGTGAGATGGGTTTTACTGGCTATGATCCAATTTATCTAAGTTGTCTCTTTTGCTGCATCAAGTACTAGAAAAAGTAAATGTGAAATGGGAAGGATAATAGAAAAATGACAAACCCACCTCAGAGTAAAAATGCACTTTATGTCATGGTGGTGTGTATTAAAGCAGGCCAAGAAGAGCAAACTCATGGTGCCAGGATTGCTTCTTTTTTAGGTAAAGCTGTGTGCAGTGAAGGTCCTGCCTAAAATTGCAGATAAATTACTACATTGAGTTCAGGTGTGGATCTTGAAAAAGGATTGCAGTCATAAAACCAAAGACAGACAGCATTTGGAGCACTTGTCCTTTCTAGGTAATAGTTAGTTTATACATGTACTATATCTTCCTGCCTAGAAAATGCCACAGCACAAGTTTAGGTTAGTTGTCCCATTTTACAGAGCCTTAAGATTAAAAGTCTGAGTCGCCAGCTGTATCAGATGGAAAGAGTTAATGATTTGCTTTGCTTTCCTGCCCTTTGCCATCTCCTCAGCTGCATGAAGGGAAAGGAGGAGGTTATTTAAAGCAACCCATTGAAGAGTCATGGATTTGCATTTGCAATAGGTGCAGAATGGAAGAGAGAGGAACAGAAATAGGCCATTTTGGAAAGCACAGCCTTTGTAAATATGTGTTTCTTGAAGCTGTTGTGGTGCTACAGGCAACAGTAAACTAGAAGAAAAATGGTCAGGGATTAACAGTTTGACAGATGTATTTTGCTAGCTGAGTTAAAATTAACTGATTTCAGCTGTGCAATCTTTTTGAGAAACAGTAAGTAGATAATAGTACATGGAATGTGTGTGTAAATTTTTATATATACATACAGGTGTGTATATTAAATGTTATATAAATTCTATATAAAAGTATTACTATTATATTAAGCCTATTTAATTTCATAAGAGGGTTTATACACCTTATAGGTGGATGTGACCAATGCTTACAACTGTGTCTGTTACCCAATGACTTATTTTTCAGTGTGGTAAAATCCTATGATTTAATATTTCCGAAGGAACCAACCCAAGGCCTGTTGATATAATGAGAAAGCGTGGATTTATATGGGCTCCATCTCAGTCTCTAAACAATTAGTTCAAATCTGGACTTTCTAATGGGAGAAGGTTGCTCTAGTGAAGGAGAAAAAGCAGATGAATGGTGTTTCAATTAAAACTTCTTGAAATAGAGCAGGTAACTTTAAATAACTCATTTCTAATATCTGCCTTATTTTTATGCTTTAAGAACTAGAGTTTTTATTAGAATCAGAGTTTGTTGTTATTTGACCTAATATTATTTTCTTCATTTTTCATTAGCAGCAAACATGGTAGGAAACTGGACAGACAATAAGCTTCTGAGCAATTTACCAAATTTAATACACATTTTTTCAGATTTTACCTTAATTGCATCCTAATTTCTCATTTTAGGTGTTAATTCAAAGCCTATTTATTTTACTTTGATTAGTTTCAGGTAAGTTTTTAGTGAACTTAGTTATGAAAAAAGAGCTTAAAATTTTTCTTATCTCTATTAAAAAAAAAAAAAAAAAAAACACAACAGTATAAGAAGCTTTAAAAAATCTTAATTTTTTTGTGCCTTCTTTGATCCAAAAGCTTTTCCCTTCCCAAAGCAATATAAGGTATCCCAGTGTACAGCAAAAACTGAAAAATTTATCACGGTTTAAAAAAAAGACGTACACAACCTCCTGTAATCAGAACAGTGTCTTCTGGAGTGTATTAGCTCAGTACACAAAGGTTTTGGAATTAACACTGGTTATTAACATCTGCGATCATTTCATTGTTCCAGTTTTAATAGGCTTTGTAAAGAAACAAGGGGTTTAATTATTTCTGGTAGAAATAGGAATAAAATACTTTTGAAGTCCTAAAGTTCTCGTTCATTTCTAGAGATTTCTGTTTATGTCATGGTCTTTGGGGTTTTGATTACTTTTCTTTGCTCCAAACTATTAAATGCCAGCAAAACATAAAGGCTAGGTCAAGATTTGATCATTTCTTAAATCTCTCAGTAATGCGTCTTTCATTATTTTAGTCACAGTGGGGTCTTTGTCATCATGGTTGCACCATTAAACAGGACTGTCTCACATATGACACTCTTCTAGGGTAGTTAAACTAAGATAAACATTTTCTGTAGATAGTTACGATTTTGTTTATTTATTTGGAAAATTTATGAAGACTGATCACCTGAAAATGGTAAACTGTTTAAAGGTGCTTTGCCACACTTGATCCTTTTTAGTTTGTCATGATAAGATAAAGTCAGTAATGGTGAATATACTTAATTTTATGAAATGATGGTAAGGGTTTCCAATTAGTAACGTGCAAGAAATAGCCTACTAAGGAAAGAGAGTGGCAATAACAGTCACTATTTTCTTTGTTCCTTGAAAGGTATGAAATGATTACCTCTGTGATGGTGAAAATTCATCAAAAGTTGATAGCTAGAACCTAGCTTTGAGTGCTTGAGAGATTTATGAACTGGGGAAAGAAGCAGTTGTCCTTTTTAAATATTTGGAGAGGTGACCCTTGAATTTGCAAGGTTTGTGAAGTAGTTGCTTAAGTATTGCTGTATGACTGATTAATCCCCCAATTAATAACGTTTGTACTGAAATGGCTTCTTATATCAGTAATGGCACCAAATGACCTTGACACATTTATGCATAAAACAGCTTACTATATATAGTGATGATATTAAGCAGTTTTTGCAATTTGCAATTAAATAGCTTAAGGAGGCTTGTACCCTTATTGACTGTTTAAGTATCAAAGATCTTCTACAGCATATTTTCATACTTTCAGCAGTTATCCTTGAATTTACATGTTCTGACTGCTTGTAACACAGAGTAGGCTTAAATTAAAATATTCTTAGAATTCTCTGAGTTAGATTTAAATGCAAGTTTCCATAAGGGAGAAACCAACCCAGCAAAAACCCTAAAACAGTTTCCTGGCTTGGTTTTGTGATTTTGAAAAATCCTGTGTGATATATTGATTTCTGTAATCATCACTGAGGGAAAGGTTTCTTCTAGAAGCTGTCTGTACCTACTGTTTTAGAGGGAAGCAGAGGGATTTTTTTTAGGAACCTTTTTAATTAGCCTGAACATATATTTCATGAAATAAAACTGCAATAAAAGTAGAAGGCTGTTAAAGTGTATTTTGCTACAAAGTTGAATTTTAGTAGAATTTTTAGTACTTGAATTTTAGTAGGAAGAGAAGTGTAGATATAGTGTAGGTGAGTATTTCATGAATGGTAACATGTCAACCTGACAGCTTTTTCCTTTTTTTTTTATTTTTTTTCCCATACTTTTTTTTCCTCTTTTTCCTGGAGTGGGGATTTTTACTTTGACAACATTGTTTCCACTTGATTGACTATGAAATACTGCAGCTCATCAAAATCCGATCCACAGTTCAGACTTATGCCTGGAAAGAAGGCTAAACTGGCTATTAAATCAGGCTTCAACTCAGGTGGGTTATCGACGTAGTTACAGGCTATGTTTAGTTGCCCATGAACTGTTTGCTAGACTAGGACAACAGAGTTCAGCCATTTTGACTGTTACAATCATAGCATTTTTTTGACCCATTGAGGAGCTGTTTTAGCTCTGTGTTTCATTTTGCCTGAAACTTTAAAAAAAATAAAAGAGGGAGAAATGACTAGAGAAATGTTACAGACCGTCTTATTAGGGACTCCCGAGGTTCTTAGAAATGTCAAACTTCCTTTTTCTCCAGCCGCCCTGTCAGTATCTGAAAGGAGTTGCTTGCAGTCCTCTTCCATTCAGACAATATATTATGCGTTGTGTTCCATCAAATGTGTTCAGAGTTACTCTCATAACTCTGAGATTTTTTTGAAAATATGCTTTTATCATAGAATGGTTTGGATTGGAAGAGACCTTAAAGGTCTGCCCTGCCATAGGCCTAGGGGTTTCTTGATGCTAGACCATGATGCTCAAAGCCCCATCCAACCTGGCCTAGAACACTTCCTGGGATGGGCATCCACAGCTTCTCTGGGCAACCTGTTCCAGTGTCTCACCACCCTCCCAGTAAAGAACTTCTTCCTGATAGCTGATCTAAATCTACCCTCTTTCAGTTCAAAACCCTTGCTCCTAGTCGTATCACTTCTTGCTCTTATAAAAAGCCCCTGTCCAGCTTTTTTGTAGGCTCCCTTTAAGTACTGGAAGGATGCTATAAGGACTCCATGGAGCCTTCTCTTCTCCAGGCTGAATAACCCCAACTGTCTCAGTCTGTCTTCATAGGAGAGGTGCTCCAGCCCTCTGATCATCTTCATGGCCCTCCTCTGGACTTGCTCCAACAGGTTAGGTACATGTGCTACTTATGTTGGTGGCTGGATGCAGTATTGCATGTGTGCTTCTCCAGTTTAGAGACAAGGATGTTGTGAGTGATAGTGTCAAATGCACAAGCCCAGGCAGATGACATCCATCATTCTTCTCTTACCCACCCGTGCTGTAACGACATCAGAGAAGGCCACCAAATTTGTTAGGCGTGATTTGCCCTTAAGTGAAGTCACACTAGCTTTCACCAATCACCTCCTTATTGTCCATGTGCCTTCACATAGTTTGCAGGATAATCTGCTTCGTGATCTTGCCTAGCACAGAGGCAAGAATGACCAGCAAATAGTTCCTTCTTTTATTCCCATTTTAAAGATAGGACTTACATTTCCCCTTTTCCAGTCAGCGAGAACCTCACCAGACTGCCACAGCTTCTCAAATATGCTGAATAATGGCTTGGCAATTTCATCCACCAGTTCCCTCAGTACCCATGGATGCACTTCATCATGTCTCAAGGACTTTTGCACCTTCAGGTTCCTTGGATGATTTTGAACCTGAACTTCTCCTACAGCATGTTTCTTCATTCTCCCAGTCCTTGCCTTTGCCTTCTGTGACTTAGACAGTGTGGCTGGAGCTCTTGCAGGTGAAGACTGAGGCAAAAGAGTCATTGAGTGCCTTGGCCTTTCCCATATCCAGGGTAACCAGGTCTGTTTTCTTCTGGAGAGTGCCCACATTTTCCCTTGTCTTCTTTTTATCACTGATGTACCTATAGAAGCTTTTCTTGTTGCCGTTGACATCCCTGGCCAGATTTAATTCTGTTAGGTGTTTAGGTCTTTTAACCTGAGCCCTGTCTCCTCGTACAATTTCTCTGTATTGCTCCCAGGCTATCTGTCCTTTTTTCCACCAACTGTAGGCTTCGTTTTTGTGCTTGAGTTTGTTCAGGAACACCTTGTTCATCCATTCAAGCTTCCTGGCATTCCTACCTGACTTTCTGTCATGGTTTAAGCCCAACTGAGAATTAGCCCTGCAGTTGTTAGCCCACTCCCCCACTTCCTCACCCTGCTCCCAGAGGGATGGAGAAGAGAATCAAAAGAATGTAACTCCCACCAGTTGAGATAAGAACAGTCCACTAACTAAGGTATAGCACAAACCACTACGGCTACCACCGGTAATAATAATGATAAGAGAAATAACAAGGGAAGAGAATAAAACCACTCACCACCCGCTGACTGATACCCAGCCCTACCGAGCAGTGATCTAACCCTTCTGGGTAACTGCCCCAATTTTATATAGTGGACATGACATGATGTGGTATGGAATACTTCTTTGGCTAGCTTGGCTCAGGTGTCCTGTCTCTGCTTCCTCCTGGCTTCCCCTCCTCCCTGGCAGAGCATGAGACTCAGAAAGTCCTTGGTCAGAGTAAACATAGTGCAACAACTAAAAACATTGGTGTTATCAGCACTATTTCCAAGCTGAAAGTCAAAACCGCAGCACTGCACCAGCTACTAAGGAGAAAGAATGACTGCTACTGCTGAACCCAGGACACTTCCTATTTATTGGGATGCTTTGCTCCTGAGCTTGGAGGAGGTGATTTTTATACCACAAAGTGTGCATTCTGCTATTAAGCAGACTTTCAGGGGGCGAACAGATTTCTCTCAGGTAATTAGGGGATTAAGAACTCACCAGAAGTAGATTTTGTTTGTTTGCCTGGTTGTTTATTTATAGGAGCCTAAAACTGTTCAGATAAGCTGCAGCTTCAGCCTTGGCACACGTCAACTTTTTAATTATTCTTCTGTTAAGTAAATTCTTTCTTAATCCCCTTTTGCTGTTCTGTATTCTTCATGTATTCTTTCCTGGTTGTAGAAACTTTACCATTTTTAGCTCTGCATAGTCTGTTTTTCACCTCACTCAGAATAGAATCATAGAATCATGGAATCATTTAGACTGGAAACGACCTTTAAGATCATCAAGTCCAACCCATAACCCAGCACTGCCAAGTCCACCACTAAACCACATCCCTTAAATTCCACATCTACATGTCTTTTAACCTTAAGATTTCTTTGAATTGTAATGAATGTGTTTGGCTTGTTTCATAAAACCAATAAATAAGTTATGGTTCAGTAATAAAGGCCATTTCAGTGTTTCCCTCCTTCCCTCCCCATCTTGGAAATAGTCCACAGTTTCTTTTTGTAAATTAAATGATCAGCCTATCCATTCGTGGTATTCTTAGAAGAGTATATGGACAGAATGAAAGAGGTGGTTAACACTGCTGATAAAAAACAAATGGCAGTCCTTTATAAATCTGGCCAAACCAGCTATATCAGAAGGTTGTTAAAGGCAAACAAATTTTTCCTTCCTCATGAAGTCTCGAAATATAGGATAACAGAATAAATGCATAGTATTGGCTAATACACACCTGATTGGAAGTTTTAAAAAACGTGAGTTGGGGTCCTGGGTATCTCTGTCCAACTTCAAAACCAAAATTCTCTTCACTTGTTTCCCATCTGAAATTGCGAAAGAAAATATGTTCTTGCTTTCTAAAGTACTCCTAGAATTAAGTAATATTTGCACATTATTTTCACAACATAAACCATTGTTTGAGGCTCAAATGCTGTTTGTATTTCCAATTATTTTGTGATTCTTGCTGTTTTCCATGCTTTCACACCTCCAAGAATACAAAAATACAACTTCTGTCACAGACTAAAATTTCAGTATCTGTTAACAGTGTTGAGAGACAAAAGCATTATTTTTACTACAGGTTGCTGTTGTCACAGGAAGAAGCTTAGTTTACATTCACTTGAATAAATTATCAGGATTCTAAGTTCTTTTGTTCTTATTAAAATGCCTGCTTATTTTACATTCTAATACTTGATTGATAAATATGTTGCTATACTGTCAGGTTTCTTGTGTTAACAGAGGAGGTTGTGAGCACAGCACACACCTGCTCAGTGCCTGGCAGTCTCAAGAGAGTTTAGGAACACACATTCATGCAGCGCTCTTACTTACTTTTGAGCCCCTATGACCCATGCACAAGTAGAGAGTGAAGGTAGAGGGAATACAGTTAAAAATGGGTTTATTGTTTTGTTAGTTTTTCTTCTTTCTGAATTCTTCAACGAGTTGAGCATCTTCTGAGACTATGCCCCAGGTTTGGTATAGATCTTTAGTATGTGGTAAGAAGATGGGAATAATCTTAAAGAGTGATTTACTGGGCTGAATATCCAAATCTCCATCTGCCAGTTACCCATCCTCTGTGCTGGTCTGCTTTGAATTATACTCGGGCTTCTTTCACCTAGGTTGCACTGTGCACCTGTTGTGTACTACCGCTACTGTGAGTTTTTTTCTCCCCGGGGAGTCACTGATTTATGAAACCAGGGAGATATATTGTCTGTTTTGTCTTGGACTGCATCTACTGATGCCACGCAGGTTGTTTCTTCCACAAAATTTTTTGTTTTGCCTCTGTTTGGTCACTGACATGATCCTTGCTCACAGAACACAGAACACACAGTCTTTTCTTTGAATAAGCAGTTCATACTCTCCCCTTCCACCCTGGAAAGAAAATTCTGTCTATCCACGCACTTTCCAAGGAGGATTCATCTTAAATACCTGCTCTTGTTGTTGGCCATAGGTGGACATCCCTATGGGCTGAGTTTTTGTTCCTTTCCTTTTCCCAGGGACTGCTGCATAAAAGGCTTCTGAAACTGACAGAGTGACTCTGGGACCAAGGAATTGGTTCCCTGGTATATGATCATGGTGATCAGCTTGCAGCCGAGGAGAGATCAGTGTTGTGATTTTTCTCTGATTTCAGTTTTCCATTCTTCAAAGAGTATGGATGTTGTTTTGTTTCTTTTTACCCTCAAGAAAGATTTTTCAATACGTAATCATGCATGATCTCCCTCCAAAGCCTTGGAGAACAGTTTAGGCCCCTCTAGACCCTAGCAGCTACTGAAAGGCATGTTGGTTAATTGCAGATGATTGAAGACAATTTCCCTCAGTGTGGCTTGCTTCTTTGCTGTGCACTGGTATGAAGGGCGAGATTTGATGTGAATTTCAGCAAAATGGAAATGGGAAGGTATAAACAGGCTAAATATAACACTGTTTTTACCAAATGTTGTCCACTATTTATAAGGACAATTGTTTGCTATTGAGATGCATCCGAATGAAGTAAATATGCAGAGCAGTGGGTGGGAAAACTGGGGCTGCAGAGAACAGAGATCCTCTTTTGTGAAGCATCTTATTTATTAGTATGCAGATATTTTAATCTGAGGGCATCCAGAGGTTCCTTTACCCGTGATGAATGGTGAAAAAGAAAAGGTTTCTCCATGATGAGAGTTTGATCCTTCCGTTACCTTTGGCCCGTGTTCTGAAAAATATGAAATGCTTAGCATATTTTCATTTGCCATTAAGATAGCATGTACCTAAGGTTAAGTATGCAATTAGGTCTTCTCTAATAAATGTGCCCTTTGTCAACGCATCTTTTTACTCTCTGGAATCTAATATAAGCATGTATTTTCCTAAAATTTGCAATAAATGACCTTTAGCAGTTCAATAGATCAAATGATGCTGCTTCCTTCACTGTGTTCAAAGCAAGTTAAACAATTTATTCAGACAGCAAATGGTGGGCTGGGTACTCATTTAGAGCCTCAAAAGCATAACTGGTTACTAGTGGTTTTGTTGTTCATGCTCTTTCTTCAAGATAAATACACAAAGGAGATAATGGGCTAGCTCCTCTGCCTTCAGAAGGGCCAGGAATCAGATTCCCAGATGCAGTGAAATAGTGGGAAACATACCCACAAGCTATGAAGCTGGCTTCAGCTCCTAGTGTTACAGTTTTTCTCTAACCTGTTCCTAGTGTGGCTTTTACTGTAGTTTTCAGGTCTCACACTCAAAATTCAGCTTAATTTTAAATCTTTGCATTTCCAATGTTGTTAAATTGTCTTTTGTGACTGTGTCCTCCTGGATATTTATGTATAATTTGCTGGCAGGTGTGTGGTTTGTGACTCAGGAGCTGCTTGTTTGCTCTGATTTGCAGTTGAACAAGACACCATATAATGACACCAGTATTTCCATTTAGTATGAGATGTGTGAAATCCCTGACACCTGATATAAATTGCATGCAACTCTTGGTGTTCCTGTTGTTTACTCTCCACTGAAGACTATGTATCAGGGCTTTTTCCCCCCCTCTGATTTAACTTGTTGTCTAATGCTTGCATGCTTTAGCCACAGCATTTGCAGCTTGTTTTTATTAGGAGTGTTGCATGTGTCATTTAGTACAGTGACATGCTCCAAGGTACTGTATGTGAAACTGTCCATTTGGTTACACATTCCAAAGTTAGTCTTGGATCTCTTCAGTTGTTTCCTTGGAACAGCTGTGGATTAGTCCTACTGAAAGCTAAAGTGCTCTTTTCTTAAGAAATGATGAGCAAAATAATATAAAAATAAATAAATAAATCTTTTGAAATCAGTATGGATGTCCACCCTGTTGCTGCCTGTGATTTAAAACAGAAATATGTATTACTGAAACACAGCATTCTGGTTTTTGTCTTTCCTTAGCTCCTAGATGAGGAGAAAAAAAAAGGGGGGGTGGGGGGAAGTAGAGAGTGAGGGAATCAAGTCCTTATGACTTCTGCTGTACAGTAAGTACAAAATTGTTGATTCTAAAATGGTGTAAGCACCACCATATTCTGTAAGTGCATGTTTCTCTCTAGAAGCAGGCTACATTTAAAAATAGTGAGGTTCAAATTTCCACATCCAATTTGTAGTATTTCTTTTTGAAGTTTTACCTTTGATATTTGTTCATTTTAGCTTGATACTAGAGAAAGTAAATTAGAGAAATGTGTACTTCTGGGATCACTGGCAGCAATATGAATTAATCTTAAACAGAATATGTACATACATAGAAGTTCAGCTGCTTTTAATACTGATACTAAGGGTCAATGTCTATGTTAGGCACTGGGCAGACAACTACCATGAAATAAATTGTGAAAGAAACAGGTACACCATAGCTGTGATGTCAAAAGAAAAATATCTTTGGATGAAGGCATGTAAGGTTGGTGTAGTTGATACAGCTCATGAATGATAATTATAGGTAATTAGTCCCTTGAATATTTAGCATTGAGGTAGTTAACAAAAAGGTCTTAGTGTTTTGCAATGCAAGTAAAGAGTCTGAAACAGATCTAGTATATCCTAACAGATTCTGTCTCTGAGTGTGGTGAAAAGGTCATGTTGTGATTGCTAATCCAGATTGCATTTCTTGCAGGCAATGGGACTAGACTGACTTGGTTCTTTTGAAGAAATTCATCTTCTGAGCTGATGCTGCACGACTGCAGATAGTAAAGCACTAGATCTTGAAGACAGATAAGACCATGCTGTGGTCTTGCACGAGGTTGTAATTCCCTAGCTGCACTCATTTCCTTATAGCCTGGAGAAAGGGAAAGCAGTGTGACAGAACATGGCATCTTTCTAAACTACATCAGTATAAACCCCCTGCAGAATTTTGAGTCATTCGTCATTTTCCCACCCTTATCCCTCCTCACTGTGCTGATAAAATACTTTGCATCCATTATTAAAACACATCTTTCTGTATAAGAATGGCCCTGCAGCCAAAGCTGTTCTCTGCTTTTCTGAGTGAGGCCAGAAACTATGCAAACTTCTAATTTAATGTGCTTTCTGACAGTCTGGCATTGTCAGACTGCTTTTGGCAACTAACTTTCTTTTTTCCATTGTTCTTGTGAATCAAAAATCTGCAAGTTAAAATGAGGTGACATATTTGGGTTTGGTTTGCATAAAATTGAACAGAAAGACTTAGCATAAATTTTGTTACAGTGAAATGCAAAACTATAATAATGGGTGCCCAAAGCAAACCACACAGTGTTACTTCTAATGCAATGCAAGTTATAATGCTGCCTGTGCCCTGCCATGTTGTATCTGGTACACAACATCATATGTCTTACTTCAGCTCAGTCTTAAGATTGGTTGCTATTTAAAGTGAGTACGATGCTCAAGATTTATTTAGTTTTTGTGTGAATCTAAACAGAGTGGGCTGTCAATGTGTGACCATCTGTCTAAAGGAAGAAAGAATATTACATTAGAGGTGTCATGTGTATTTTTAAGTCTTATTGGAGGCTTCTGGTGGTATGAAATGACATATGAGATTAGTATATAAAGGAATAAATTGAAAGGGAGAGTGTGAGCAAGGTTCTCAAGGACTAGACCAGTATTTCTCATATAAAAGACTTGTTTACATATTTGGTTTTGTTGTATCTGTAAACGGCAAAGACAAGACAAAAAGGTGAATCTCTGAATATTGCTGTACTCTTCCCTGTAATGGCGTTTGCCTATGACAGTAGGGTTGTCATATGCTGTTGCAGTGATAATCTTAGAGAACATACAGACATAGTAGGGAATGACTTTGAGTTCTGCTTTGGTCTGTTTCATACACACTTGCTTCAGCATCTTTCTTTAGTGGGACAGTTTAAAATCTCCTAGCAACCTGCCATGAGCACAGTCAACTGGGATTTTCCATAAACCTGATACTGGCAGAGTTGCTTGTGCTGGTATCATAGGTATTCTTTGCTCATGTAGGGTGACCCCATGTCCTGGGTTCAGCAGTAGCAGTCGTTTTTCTCCTTCTTGGTTGTTGGTGCAGAGCTGTGTATCTTTTTTTTTT
>JAOEHX010014774.1:11709-22430 GCA_025448015.1 Bolborhynchus lineola | reverse complement strand
GGGAAATGGCGGCCATGTGCTCTCCCGGGCTGGGCCTGCGAAGGGAGGGGACAGGGCAGGCTGTGTTCCTTCGGGAGAGGTGTGGGGCGTCGGCAGTGTTGGGGGAGCAGCCTGCTGAGGGAGCAGCGCCCCGGAGCTCGGCGTGGGGCTGGAGCCGTCGCGGCTTTGCGGTGTTAGGTGGTGGTGTGCGCTGGCAGGAGGCTGGTACGCGGCCTCGCGTGCCGTGGGGGGTTTCTTTAGAAGCAGAGCAAAACAGGTGTAGCCGGGAAAGTGAGGTTTGCTGCCCTGCGTGAGGAGGTAAAGTTCCTCCGAACACGTAACCGGTTCATTGGCACTAAAGATCCAGTTCTCTTGTTTTCCAGGATGCGTTACGTCGCAGCTTACCTTCTAGCAGTCCTCGGTGGCAATGAGTCTCCCACGTCAAAGGACTTGAAAAAGATCCTCGACAGCGTCGGCATCGAGACAGATGATGAACGCATGAACAAGGTGTCTTTGCCTTTTAGTTCCAGATAGTTATGGCCCAGTTGGTATCACACATTGGAGCTGTGCACTTGGCTTCGGTGTTTCTGTAGTCACTTTGTTGTTGAACCAGTATTGTTCAGATGTTCACTGATCATTACATGTGTGATTCCTAAAACACTGCCTAACCGATTAGAACTGCTTTTACAACGTTTTTGTGGAAGTCTGGCTTCTTATTTAATGCCTGCCCTCCACAAAGATTCCTTGCCTATTGCTGACTAATGACCATTCAGTCTAATAATTTTCAAGGGTATGGTGGCTGACACGGATAAATATGTATTGAAAATGAGTTCTGTTCAGCACTTAACATTTAATGTTTTGGGTTTTGGTCAGTACTTACTAAAAGCTACTGCTTTTGAAGGACTGATATTCAGTAATAAGTTCTTTGTGTACTGCAAGGAAACATCTGTTTCTTCACCAAGAAACAAGCAAATTATAACATGGACATTTAAGGTAGTAATATGTAGGAAGATTTTGGAAACAAGTGTTGAAATGGTTGTGCTGCAAAACAGGCAATTTAAGAAGAGAGTATCTTAATTCGAATGTTTTTTATGATATAATTGACTTCCAGTCTTGTGGACTTAAAAATAAATGGCCATTGGCAGGGGGTGGGGGAAAACCAATAAATGGTCTTATTACCTGCCCCATACTTGTATATGGAGTGCTTCCAGAGAGGTGGAGGCAAAACCAAGTTATTTTCCCTGTTGGAGACACTGTTTTACTATAGGCCTGAAAAAATGATGGATTGAGATGATAGCATCCATGTTACGGTTTGGGATGCTGGTTTGAACTGATGGTGCTCCTGTTTAATGCCAGGTCTTTCAGGTTTGGCTTGTTTATGCTTATCTTACCCCTTCTTAAATTAGTTGTTTTCCCTGGTCCTCCAATATCTGGAAAGCTTCTCTGGAATTTGTTTTGGTCATAATTAATTCTTTTTTGTGCTGGCTGTATCTTATACCAGTGTAAATCTAATGAAGTCTTAAAACCACCTTCCTTCTGCATGAACCAAGCACCCAGGCCACTTGCTCTATGTAAGCAAGAGGTGCCTGTTAAAAAGCTCTTGGTTAAAGTCTTTTGGCAACCCAGCAGTGTTCAGCACTGGCTTGTGGTAGGAGGGACTTACCAGTAAGGTCTGTGGTATTTCTTTCTCTAAGTTCATCTTGCTTTAGTAATTTCTGTTGTGTTCTGCATTCCTCAACTCTGGTTGTACAACAAAGGTAGTAAAATCGAAGTTGGGACTGCCTGTTCCAGTGCAAGGGTACAGTAGCCAGCTTGGCTGTAACATTTGGTAAGACTAGGAATAGAACCTTCAGGTTTTTTGGCCTAGTGCCTGGTGCTTCAGAACCTCCCTGTGGGAATTAAGCAAGAGATGTTGATAGTCCCTCAGTGATCTACAGACCATCAGTGGAGTTTCCTAATTTGCCCCCCAACATCTGTGTATCCTTCTTTCTGCAAGGTCCTTGGGTTCATTATAAATTCATGCTGACAGATTTGATGAAAAATCTTTCACAGAAAAGTATAAAAGACTTAGCTGAAGTTTTAGTTCCAGTGTCCCATTCTTTCCACTGAGAAACAAGGAATGTTGCGGCTGTATCAGCAGCAGGATGGAGGCATTTCACTTGATGATTAATCAGTGCCTGTTTAAATGTAGCTTACACTCATGCTGGTTTGAAACTATTAACATTCTAAACTTAATTTACACAGGTTATTAGTGAGCTGAATGGGAAAAATATCGAGGATGTCATTGCTCAGGGTAAGTACAGTCTCTTGAGTGTCACAGATAATTAATTACCTCTACTACTTTAGTAACTTAGACCTGAGAACACAAAATTGCTGCCAACTCCCTGATTATTCATCAGTTTAGCTCTGTGGTTGAGGACTTCCATTATGGATCTCAGCTGAAATGCCTGAAATCCAGGTCCATTCTAATTCCCTGCAGGTCAGTGCCAGTACCTGCTGGGTTTCGCTTGTGGACTACATTAAACTGGAGAACTTAAGCATGCATGAGCTGACTGGTAGTCTGCTCATGATGTAGTCTTCTGGACATGTTTGTCAAAGAAAAAATCAGCTGCCCTTCAGATTCTCTGTGAGGTTTTTTCTTTATGTTTACCCATTTGTAGGCATCAGTTATGTCAAACAGGAAGTACAGACTGTTAAGTAAGTGTCAGCTCTCATTAAGGGTACAGCTACACCCTCTGTGGTTGATATAAGCCTCTCTAGTACACATCTCTTCTAGAGCTCCCCAAGTCTGGTGCATCCTTGTGTGGTTACTTGCTGGCTCTTGCCAAAGCTGGAACTTTTAACATTGAGTCATAGGGCTAAAATAAAGCAGAGCTGAGGTGGTGCAAAGGTTTCTGATTAATTAATTTTTTTTCTCTCTTTTTAAATGCAAGGGCATAGGCACAAGGTCATGTATTTGCTTGAAGGTTGTCAGGACTTTGTCTGGCCTTGCTATTATGAGCAGTAACTGGATACTGCTATCCATGTGGTCTCAAGACCTCAGAGAGCCATTATATGTGCTTACAACACACTTAAGCTATCGCTTTCTGTAATACTTTAAATAAACAGTTTTCCTAGAACATACTGACATGCATATGAAACATGCTTGTTTACTTGGCTAGTTTATTAGAGCTTGAAGTAATAGAATTATTTAGAAACTGATTCTCAGAAATTGGGATACAGACAAACATACTGTGTGCGTGACCTCTGAGTGCCAAGGGAGCCTCGGTATGTGAAAGACAGATGCCAGAGAATTAGCTAGCTTTCCAAAGACAAGCATAAATCAGAAGTCAGTTTGTTAACCTCAAGGGAGATACGATAGGCATCTTAGTGTGCTGGAGAATTTGGTTAAAATACTGTCCTCTTTGCCATTAATAAATCTTTTCCTCTATCCCCTCCTCTCCTGTAAGTGGGATCCAGTCATGCCCTCGCAGTTCTCTATACCCTTAAAAAAAGGGGAGTGGGGGAGTGGGTGGAGTGGGAAGCTAGTGCTGCCTATATGTTATTTTTGAGGTACATTGAAATTATAAATTTCTAGGCTAGTATGCTGTACTCGGAAAACATACAGGTTTTTTTCTGTGTGTTTAAAATTGGATGTGTTTGACACTGTTTTTATACAATAAGTTTGGGGAAAAAAATTGGGGCCTTTGTACAGCAGTAAGCTTACTAATAACATGCTTTTGGTGTTCTTAAGCTAAACCTTTGTGAATCTTAAACTCTTGTTTTTCACAGAGCAGTTTATATTTTCTTGCCATGGGTACAGTCTCTTGTTCCTTTCCACCTTACCTCTGTGATTGTGATGAGCATTTAAATACTTTCTTTTCTGACCCTCTCAGGTAATGGAAAACTTGCCAGCATGCCAGCTGGGGGAGCTGTGGCAGTGTCTGCTGGAGGGGGCTCTGCTGCTCCTGCTGCAGCTGCTGCCCCTGCTGCCGGTGAGTATTTGCGGAGAGGCATTTTTATGTGCGGCTCCAGTTTTCTCTGTTAAAGTCTTAATAACTGAGTCCAGATTTCAAAGCTTTCCACTTTGGCAATTAACTATGTGATTGAAGTGTAAGCTGAAGAGTTACTTCTCTTTGGCTAGTCAGAAGCATTTGCTCTTCATCCATCTTAAGGTTGGTCTGGCTTAGAACTAAGAATCAGGCTTCACTGTGTAAAGCGCATCTCTTCAGTAGTAGTGTCCATGTCCCCTTTATGTTTGGCTATTGAAAGAGAATGAGATGAGGCATGGAGCCTGAAATACCAATAGTACAGAAGCTGAGAAAGCCAAAATCTTTGTTTTTTCTGAAACAAAATTTGTGGTGCAAAAAATTTAAATACTGACCATTGGCTTGGTCTTTTTTTTTTTTTTTTTCCTTCAGCTGAGGAGAAGAAAGAAGAGAAGAAGGAGGAATCTGAAGAATCTGATGATGACATGGGATTCGGCCTATTTGATTAATTATTTGTTATAGAGAAATTATTAAAATTCTTTGTTTAAAAGGGTTTTTTTTTAAGTTTATATTATAACTATACAAGTGTTATTAGATTCAGACAGCTGGTCATAAGATAGCTCTACACAGCTTTGATTTTTCTGTCCGAAACAGGTATGTGAATTTTATGACAAGCCATGGGACTCGGCTGTCTCGAAAATCCTTACGAAATGGCTACGTTTGTGTGAAACCTGGGTGCTTGTTTTGAGACTATTTTTTAAACATTATGTGGAAGCTGAATCTACCTGGTGTTAACTGAAGTTCACTTCCATAGTATATTTTGCTGTCTCGATTACACAAGAAAGTCTCATCTATGGAGCAATAAAAGGACTTTATTTTTCAGGATCTGTTTAATCAGTTCAGAAATGTGAAACTGAATGGACAGCAGGTCTGAATTAGTTTCATAATATTATCACTTCAGAGCTAGTTATAGTAATTAGTTTTTTTAAGTATCTAAAAGTACTGATTCCATTGCTGTGTCAGATTTCCAAGATCTAGGGGTACCACTAATGAAATGCTTGGCTATGCTTGCATTTCATATTGCATCTGCATGCTTACCATAGAATCTGTAACAAGAAAAAAGAAAATCTGCATCCTGCTCTTCACGGGCCACTGAGATTAATGCAGAAGTGCTCCTTACAATGAATGGCTCTCTGGGATAGCTGAACTATCATGACATGAATCATGTTGATCTGGAAAAAAAACTATTTTGAGGAGAATGGTGTTTTTGGTTTTTTTCCAACAGCTGCATGTGTGCTCAGAGGAGCACATCAGCTTAGGAGGACAGTAAATTTTGCTTTATTCATGAGGTGTCTTCTGCTAGGAGGTGACTTACTGTGACTTCTACAGCGATCTTTGGCTGTCACCATACATAGATAGAGTACAGGTAGCACATGTGGTGATATTCCCATGCCAAGACTGCACAAACAGTGTCAAGAAGAGGCATCCTGGAGCAGTCTGTACTGTGGGGCTCTTCTAAGATAGTTGTGGGGTTTTATTGGGGGGAAGAGGGAGAAAGCACACATAGAGCTGGGTTGATTAAGAGTCACTGGACAACGCATGACAAGAGCTTCTGAGGGGAGATAGGTGAAATTCAAGTAGGAAAATCTTTCATTTCCCTGTGGTGTACTGAGAGAAAATGCCTGTTACATCACAGCAGCCAAGGAAGGGAGCAGTTGAAATGTAGATCCTCAGACCTCAAAAAGGCTGTGATTCAAGCAACTAACTTGCTGCCCTTAGGTGCCTGCTGCAAGAAAGTTACAGGAGGTAACAGTGCCAGTACCTTTGATCTACTTTGCCTCCTAAGTTCTAGCATGGTGATACTTGTGGGAGTAAGAAAACTGCTCCTTGTTCACGCTAGTTCTCTGACAGTTGTAGCATCTGTGGTTTGGCACTGGAAGGGGTGCAGGTACACCTGTGTTTCTTCCCTTGCTGACTTCTCCATTTCATATCCCTCAGAGTGGTTCCTGGATGTGGTTTTACTGGGAGGTAACCCTCCCACCCACTCTGATACTGCCTTGTTTAGCTGCTGCAAGAGTAGGGTCAGTGTTTTCACAGGAATGAACTGACCTGTCACACCACTCAGCAGGATTTTTCCATGCACAATGGAATTTGTCTCAGTAGCACTGAGCTATTTCATGAACTTTGCTGTAACCAGGCCTGTGGGATGAAACTGAAACCTGTGGTGCCAGCTGCTGGCTACTGTGATGAGTGGAGGACTACATCCAGGGTAACCTTCACCCTGTTTTTTTTTTTTCCCCTATGACCTGTTAAGTCTTGGGTTATGGACCTCATCCTGTGCTGGGTGTCCTCTTAGCACCTTTAAATTCCTTTCTGAAGTGCATAATTTTAATAAAAATCTTCCTCAATCAGCTTTGAGAAAGACAGCTCGTTTGGTAAACTGTTTAGAGAAGAAACTTGCTGGGGCAGCTCTTGGAGAAAGCACTGCAAATACAGCACTTGTTGCACTGCCATGGGGAGCCAATGACTTTTACATAAGCACCCTTTAGGTGTTCTTGAGGTGGTCAGGGGACAGGTCTACTCAAGGCTTCACATGCATTTTAGAGAATTTGCCAAAACCTCTGCATGATGAACATTTCTTCTAAATGCAAAATCAAGGTATTTTAAGGTTTTTTCCCTGTATATGCCTGTTTATGTAACAGTTGTCACCTGATGGCTTTGCATGTGAGCAGTGACATGCCTAGAGGTCTGTTGCAGACTTGTTCAGTGCTCTGGATGGAGTTCACCACTCTCTGCTGCTGATCTTAGTGACTTTCAGCTATGAAAGATTTGGGATTCCTGCTTTGTGGACAGTGTTCTGAATTTTTAAGTGTCACTGATGCCTTTTCAGACTTAGCAGGAATTTCCAAATGCAAGGGTAGTGGTGGGGTGTATGTGTTGTATTCAGTGATGCTCCTGGAGAAAACTAGGGCCTTATAAATACTTGGAATGGTGGCCTAGTCCATCCCCTTGCAGAACCACTATTAGCTAGGATAGATTTTTCCTGACTTTATAAAGAAAGGCTGAAAGGCACTGAAGACAAAGGAAATGATAGCCTATTGTCTGCAGGTTATGCTGGTAAGTGATGTTAGGGGAGAGTGATTTAGTCATGAGTTTGATGTTGGAACATGCAAGCTTTCCTCACTGGGGCACAAATGCTGTGCCATCTTGAATTGGCTATGACTGAAAATCATTTCTTTCAAACGGCATAGGGCAGGGAGAGTGACATGACATCTTCACTACTTGGAAAGCACGAAGAACATCCTGGACACTACTGGAAAGCAATAAAAAAAAAAGTTCCCTGGGGGCACTGCTAAATTAACTGGTTTCACTCTTACTACAGAGGCCCAATTTTGCAAGCTGCTACATGGAGGCAGCCCTGTTGAACTCAGTAGGTTTGACTTACGTAGGGCAGAGGTATCTGTATAGCTTTCCTAGAAGTAACATTCAGTCCCAAGTGAGCAGGACAAGCGAACTGCTGCATTGCCTCAGAAGATGCTCCTATGAAGCAAGTCTTAAGTATTTGCCATGGAATTGTCAGAATATGCAAACATCACAGATAAGAAAAAGATGTCAGTCAGGCTATCCAGAGGTGTTAACAGCAATCGAGTTGGGCTTCATGGCCAGTGCCTGGCCTTGCTGACCACAGGCAGCAATGCTAAAGTAACATACTGAAGACAATAGTCTAACAGACTGTCTCTCAGCTTATCTTTAAAATTAATTCCTGTTGGCCACCAACAACCCGAAAAAGAGATTGTTTGCTTGTACGTTATTATTTCATATGTACTATCCTCTGGCCATTCACTAGACTAGAAGACAAATGCAACAAACAGAGATTGCTTGAGAAACACTCTCTGGCATCACAACATTTAAGGGCATGTATGAGCTTGTAGTGTTCTGACAGGAATTTGATGCACATGAAAAGCTGCCATGTAAATCTTGCTGACCTGGCTTACTGCACAATTAGAAGCTGTTCCAGGATTGTGGCAGCACTTTCTCAATAAGGAGAAGATTAGTGTTGGGGGATAGTTGATTTTTGAGAAAAACCTATTAGTGCCAATACCAAGGCAGCGCTCTGCAAGAGATTACGGTTCATGTGGTTTATTTCATTAACCTGTTTCAATGGGGCAGCATTAACCTCCTCAAAATAGGAGCACTGAAGGCCAAGACAGAGAGTTGAGAGTGATGTAAACAACTCAGGACAAGATTGCTGTTGAGAAATCAAGTGAAACTAACCCCATCATTGTCGCAGCATTGTTATTTCTGTTTTCCAGATACAGTAAGAGTCTTAAGGTTTGTGAAATGCTGAAAGAAGAGAAAGCAGCACTGGCTCAAAAATGAATCTGTTATTGTGGTTACAAGTGTTAGGGAGGTATCTGCAAACAAGGTTCAATACTCAGTTTTGCCACAGATTTCCACTGAACTCACAGCCCATTAATTAGTTCTTCTGCAGCACAATCCCTGTTCTGGAAAATGCAAGACACAATGTTTTATTTGGTTTTGGCTACATGGAAATACCCATCTGCGTCACTGGAAGCTTGGGGTGAAAGCACTGTGATTGTCTTGGTGTCAAGGGTCTTTAAGGGGGTCAAGGCTCAGGTGTGCCAATGCTCACCTCTTCAGGTGGAGGAGATGAGGGCTGACAAGGGTTATGCAATCACATCAAACACAAGGAATGAAGGAAATTACAGAAGTAGAAGTATGACAGGAAAAGAAAGAAGGGTGGGTGGGTATAGGGCAAAAACAGAGGACTTGAGATAAATAGGGTTAATTGGTTAGTTGCTGCAGGATGGAGTGAATGTGTATCAAGAGTAGTTAATGTCAGCTAGGTGAGGTGGTGGGCTCCAGGATAGGACCTGGAGGGAAGATAAGGCTGGACTCCTCTCTGTCTGATGGAAAGAACAAACATTTAATGAAGAAGTACTCTGTCTGGAGAAGCTGGAGTACAAGGCCTAAACTGAGCTCAAATATTGGATTTATACAAGGGTTACTTGCTAAATTGGGTGATTTGGTCAGCTGACTGTGAGGCAGTGGAGAGCTATTCTTGCAACCTCTATGGGGTGGGTAACAGCCTTTGGGGTGCTGGTCCTTTGAAAGGACACGTGGAAAGAACAGGAGATGGGCTACTTGGATGACCTCTGCTGACCTAAGTGGTTAAATTCCTGAGGGGAGGAAGGCCAGGCTTTGATCAGTCTGAGAGCTGTTAAAGACAAATGTCCCAAATGAGAAATTTCTAACCAGTTATAAGAAAACTAATGCAAATAGATTTATGACAAGATGAATTAAAGTTTGTTTGGTCTTGGTTGGGGTTTTTTAATTTTGGTAGAAAGTGTTTTACTGCATGTTGATTCTATTAAAAAACCCAAAACCCTACTGCTTTTTGTTTTGTACCCCTCCAAACCTCCCTCCTGCTGATCTTACTTCCTTGCTTTGAGTTGAACAGCTGCTTCTCTTGCTATGCTGGTCCCTCCTGATCTCCCTGTAAATTTTCACACTTCTAATTGAATGGCTATAGTCTGCATTGTTTATGACAAGGGTATCTTTCCAGCTTCTGCAATCTATTTTGAGCTCCTAATAGCAGTGGCCTCTCACCCAGTGCTGCTCCTATGGTGAGCTGATACACTGCAGCCTTGCTTGTGCAGAAGCACCACTGAAAATTGCAGTTGCCCTGACCGACAAGTGTTTTGGTCACTTAGAGCATGTGAAGAAAAATAAGAGGTTAGTGAGATAAGTGTTGGTTTGTTTAGAGACAGAGAAAGCTGTGAAGAGAGGGGGGTTGCCTTTCTCTCTGTTCTTGTGCTGTGGCTGTGCAGAGCAGTGCCTCCCTCTGGCTCCTCAGCTTCTTATGAAAGGGGAAAGCTTTTACCCTCCCCTGGTTTACTTGCCCATCTCCCGAAAAACAAAGGACTGTGGGAAACTCCAACTTGGAGCAAAAGCCGCCAAGAAACAGCATGTTTTGCGAGGGGAAGACGGCCGCAGTACACAGCGAGGTTTGGGGTGCTGCGAGGACGCTTAATCTTCTCCTTTCCCCTTTCTCCTCCAAGAAATCTCTTGACACTGCCGGGCGGCGCTGGTACGGCTGCTGCGCTTGAACGGGCGGCGAACAGCCGCAATGCCCACGGGGGCCGGGACTGGGAGCGGGGTTCACCGGAGGAAGGGTTGGAAGGAGGAGCCGGCTGCTTCCCGCCCAGGGCCGGGGCCTGCGGAGAGAGAGGCCGAGCCGCCCCGCCCGCCGCGCCGCCTCATATAAGCCGGGCAGTCGGTGCCGGCAGCCCCGCGGCACATATCGCCGTGCTTGTGACCGTCCCGTTTGGCAGCAGTGCCTCCCTGCTCTCGCCCAACGTCCCGCTCGTCCAGGGGCCGTGTGACTCGAGAAGAGCCCCGCGGCTTTCCGTCGCGGCCGCTTCTTCCACTTTCATTCCCGCTCCCCCCGCCTACAGCGGGGCGCGGAGGCCATGTTCCCCCCGGACTCCACCTGGAATATCTCCTTCGCCGGCTGCGGCTTCCTGGGGGTCTACCACGTCGGGGTAGCCAGCTGCCTGCAGGAACATGCGCCCTTCCTCGTCGCCAACGCCAGGAAGATCTACGGCGCATCAGCCGGGGCGCTCACCGCCACCGCCCTGGTCAGCGGCGCCTGCCTCGGTAAGCAATGCACCTTGTTGTTACTAATTTATTAATTGCCACAGCAGCGGGGAGGGGAGGGGTGAGGGCAATAGTGCTCCGCCCCCCTCCTTA
>JAOEHX010014773.1:26829-45171 GCA_025448015.1 Bolborhynchus lineola | reverse complement strand
CCGGGTTGGACATAGCCTTGGGTGATATGGTTTAGTGTGAGGTGTCCCTGCCCATGGCAGGGGGGTTGGAACTAGATAACCTTAAGGTCCTTTCCAGCCCTAACTGTTCTATGATTTTTTGATTCTTTGTCATCAAAAGTCATAAATATGAAATTTTGTGACTTTTCTGATGAGTAGCAGAGCATACTCTTCCATGCTGTAAGGTTAAGGACTCCAGTGATATGTTAGCTGTCATAGTCAGTAAGTTGTTTGAGGAGTTTTAATGGAGAACTTGTAGAAGTAATACTGAAGTATCACATCTTTAATCGGGTGAAAAGCGTTAGTCAACCATTTTTAAAATGTTTGCTTTGACTTAAGGTATTCTCTAATTTGTTTCTCCATCTTTATGTAAAAGATGTTCTCTACTGTCAGTGGGGAAACTGACTATGCTAGGTGATATGGAAACATGAAAATGTTTAGAAAGTTTCTGGTTTATCAGTCATGAAGTTATTTTCTATGCAGTGTCCGTATTTAGGCACAGGTCTTCATTTTAATCAAATTCCCAATTTTCTGTCAGAACTGATCTATTAAAGCTTTTCACCATGCTTGTTTCTTGCCTTTTGTCAGTGCAATCCATCTGAGTGTGTGCTACAGGGGTTTTCTTCTGTGAGAACTGAAGTTGTAAAAATGCAGATAATTGTATTTGTCTGTGAGAATCTATTCCCTGTACTTCTGTATTCCTGTGTACGTAATATCTTTGTAAGTCCTGTATCACTTCTCTTGGTCTGGTTAAAAGGCTGAGGATGTGAAATGGTAGCAGCTTGGCTCTTGTTGCAGATGTTGTTGCAGCAGAGAGCTTCTCTTCCTTCTTTTCTTGGGATGTTAATTTGTGTGTGAAAACTGTCTTTCCTGCGAAGTTCCAAGTTCTGGTGGATTTCTCGCACAGATGGTGTTGAGGCCCTGATTGATAGACTTTATGGAACCGCCGCCTGCAACCTTGTTTCACTGGTCAACTGTGACCATCCCTTTCTTTTGATTTCCCTTGTTATTTAAGCTCTGATTATTTCAGCTTTCCATTGGTATTTTTATGTAAATGCTGAATATTTTCCTTTTAACATTTCCCCTGTGCCCCTCCTCCCCATCTCCAATCTACCACATCTGAAAATCAGCCTGCACTTAGTGAGACAAAAAATTATGGCCTATAGATAATAAAGTTTTGCACCTGGTTGAAACTTTACAGGATGGTTCTTAGAATCAGTATCAAGAGGCTTGCCAGCATATCAGCTGTTGGGGTGGATTGGAAAATGGGGGGGAAGTTTGGGGACTGTCAGTTTATATTTGCCCAAAATGGTGATGGCAACAAAAGGGCAACCAGCATCATGCTGAGCAACCAATTTGGAGCATGGCTCTGTGGAAAAATGGTACCTACTGGATTTATAGCATGGTTTCTTGAATTTCCCTGACTCTAACTTTTCAGAAGGCTTCTTTTAAAGCATCGTCTGAAGCCAACAAAGCAGCAAGGTGATCAAGTCCTCACAGGGTAGCCTAATACAGTGTCAGTACATAGGAACAGAAGGATGGCAAGTCATCTTTGGTGCTGTTGCTGTTAATGTGAATGTGTTTTCAGCTTTGCAAATAGCATGAATAGACAGGAAAGAATCAAAATGGGGGATTGACGTTCTGACATAAAAATGTGTAGCTGAACCAGCAGGACTGAGTAAGTTGGATAATATTGTTGCTTTCTGTTTTGAAAGTCTTAAAACAGTGCTAAATAAAGCAAGTGGGTTATTTTCCCTTACTGCACAGCTAGGATTTCCCAGCTCAGAGCTTTCAGTCACTGCTTGAACAGTCTACCTTCTGTTTGGAAACAGAGCAACTTCTGTTCATTAGAAACAGTCAACAATAAATATGAAGAAATTTTCTGCAGTTTGCTTTGGAACTCGGTGGATCGGGTGTTATGGATACAAAGTTGTTTTTTTTTTTTTCTGTACAAGGAGTGGCAGAGAAGTCATACAGTGGTTTTTGTTCCAAGAATGTTGCACTGAAAACTAAGGCACTGTTCAGAGCAGATTATGAAAACAGTTTTTAGCTGTCTTGTCCCACTGTGAAGCATCTGGTTGTTCTTTTAATAGTGTTAGCTAAGCAGTCATTTTGGTAATGATTAATGACAACTGTAATTTTCTTTTAACTGACCTGATCCTCCTTTTCTTTTGTTGTATTATTTGACTGTAATTGCTTGGGAAGTGGCTTGTACCTTTACCTGTAATAAGTATGTTGGTAACTTTGTGTTTGTTTTGTGTTGGTCAAATGTTAACTTTTGGACCTGGGGCTCAGCAGTTTAAAGCAACCAGCTGCCCTAGACTTGAGAATAGAAAACTGGGAAGATGAAATCTCTGTATGGAGATGAGAGAAATGAAAACAATTTTAGAGCTACAGTAGCCTTGGCATGAATGTGTAGTGATTTCTGGAGCTCTAAAGGTTGGGAACGTAAGTGTATGTGTGTGGGTAGGTGGGTGTGTGGGTGCTGGTGAAAAGGGAAGGAGAATCTGGGTTAGGGAGGCAATAATTAAGAGTTCTTTCTGCAGACATAAGAAACCCTTTTAACTTTGTCTAAAAATAACAGAATACCTCTTTTTAAAAATTAAGCTTTTTTGATGTGAGCTTCTAGAATAGAATACATTTAACTACTAAGAGGAGGAAATTGAATGAAGCCTGTTGCTGGCATGCCTGACTGGGTGATTTTGGTCATTTGGATAAATTGTATTGCATCGGTAATTCTCTTTTGTTAGGAGAAAAAAAGGAAAAAAAAAAAAAAGAAAATTATGTTCCTGGAATTAATAAATATTGGTTTATTTGCTTATTTTTGAATCTGTGGTATTTATTCGTGATTTCCCTAAGTGTCTTGTTGACTTGGAAGGTGGGGAAGTTCATGAAAGTATGTACTTATTCTTAAGATATTTCACTTGTATATATGAAGTTTTTTTATATTATGTATATTTTATATTGTATATGAAATTCCTTATATACATGGAATTTCTTTTAAAGTTATTCCTTTGACTTTACAGATGAAACAGTATTTTTCTTTTTGCGTGAGGGCATGCAGAAGTAGTGCCATTGCTCTGCAAGTAGGAGTGTTCAACTTTTGCACCAGAAAGTCACTGTCAGTTCTGTGCCTTTAATTGAAAATACCATGTGGGCATTGTTAGTTCGTTTGTTGGTGTACTGTGATGCTGTGGGCAATGTTTTTGAAACCAGCTGTCTCACAGAACTGTGTTTTTTAGTAAAGTTTGGCTCTGGTAATTCTGCAGTAGTTCGTGTGCTTTTCTTAAGAGTTGACGCCATTGGTGTTTGTGTTGTGAATGATGTACTTTTTATGGGCTTGGTGTACTTGGATGTGTTAGGCTATCTAACCCCCCAAAATACTCAAGTCACTACTGCTTTACCAAGCTACGGAATAACACTTACTAGGTGTAAGAGGAAAAAATGGAAAAAACAAACCAACCCCACAACACCACAAAACCATAGTCTGAGCGCCTACAAACCTAAACTCTTGTCACAATTCAGGGGTTCTGAGGTAATTCTGGTATCTCTTGTAGGCCGGGCCCAATCAATTTATGTTCACAACATTACTTTTGACAATACTGTTTTATCTCAGGTGAATTCTCACACGCTAGATTTCTGGACTCAGTGTCTCCAATACTGGCAGCACTTGTCATGAGTCATTACTAGGTTTCTGGGCTGTGCACCCTTCAAGAAGCTTTCCTTAAACTCTCTTTTAAGTTCTACATAACTTAAGATGAAAAAATGACATTTGTTTTGCAGATATAATCTCTGCTAAGCATTCAGTCATGTAGCAGAAAGCTGCTACAGAAAGTATGTTCCTTTTCCTGATACTGCCCTAATTACATAAGTAATACCAGGCTCTGGTAAGCTTTACCAGTGGCGTGACTCAGCCACTCCTTTCAGCTCTATGCTCCAGAGCAGGAATGATGAAAGCTGCTAACTTGTGTGTTATTGCTAAATGTTGGAGCGAAAAAATCCCACATAATTTACAAAAGAAATATAGGGTGCCCTGCTCTGTTTTGCATATAGAATTGTTTTCTCCATTAATCCTTGTCCACAGAAATGCGTTTGATTTCCTAATTGTCTCTTGAGTGCAGTAGTTGTTGATACTGTCTGCGGGACGCACCAAAAGACCCTTCTTTCCTCTTTCCTTTTGAATTTGTGATCTCTATATTATTTAAGCTGTGTGACCATCAGGTGCAATTTACTGTAAACTATTTTATAATAGTAATCTTTATTCGCATTCAGTATTGTCAGTGCTAGTGATTAATATGAAACCACACCAATGTAGTGTAGATGGTGTTTCATATTTCTGTGGATGAGCTTATAGGTAATGTAAACTGAAGCATTAACAGAAACCTTAAATTTACAAGAAGCAAGTGTACTTAGGTGAGACAGGTATAATGTGTAGTTTAAGGCAGTCCTTTAGTCCTTGGTTTGCTTTTTGGGTATTTGTCTTGGTACATAAATATATCCAGAGCACAGCCATTAAATTGCAGACTAGTTGAACTCTCTGGGAAGCTACAGTTTTGGTCACATGGAGCAGTCATCCTGAGCCAGAGGCACAGATGGCTCTGCTTCCTTGTTGGTTAAGTTTTTGGTTACGTTTCCCCTGTTTGTGCACTTCATATGTTGGCTCTGAAGGCATTTCTTTGATTTCTGACAGGCCTTTTGGGGATGTTAAGTTTCCCAGAACACCTGTGAAAGCGACATGGCCCTCATGCCTGAACAAGGTATTTGGGATGTGTCTGCTGCTCTACAGACCATGCGATGATGTCCAGAAGTGCAGTGCAAGCCCAGTAACAATTTGAAAGTGTACATAGAGGTTCTGAAAGGACTGGAAGCTACCTCCCAAAATAAGAACTTAAGTGAGCCAGCATCTTCTGGAGTTTTTTTTTGGGTTTTTTTGGTTTTTTTTTTTTTACAGATGAAAAAGATTCCCAGGGATTGTTTTCAGGGTTAACCCTTGACTGTGAGTGACATGGAGATGTCAGTGTATGTCCACATATTTGCTACAACATGGTGTCCAGACCTTGGGCTAATGCCTGCCATGTTAGTAGTGCAGCTGAGCAATGTGCCCACTGCACTGCAACAGGAGATACTTCTTACTCTCTAATATTGTTTGTTCATGCTCTTCGATGAGGAGAGGCAGTCCAGTAGCTCCAGGCTTATGAGCTACATGGAGATTAAATGTCTGTAGTCCCTTTCAGCACTAGAGTATGTTTGACCTGTTACTGGGACCAATGTCTGTATTCTGCTGCTTTATTGCATGATACAGCTGTGCCTGCATTCTGTATGGTATAAAATTAATTTTGAACTTTAGTTTCAGGAGGGCCTTGCTAATAAACAGTAAATACTTCAAGTCTTAATTCATAAATTAAACTTTGCTGCATTTGGTTTTTAGATCTCATTTTCTCATTTTTTGTCTCATTTAGATTCTCAATTTTCTCTAAGATATTATTATTTCTCCTCTAGCTTTTTGAGTGTTGAGACACACAAGACTGAATGTTCATTAAAAAAATAGGCCAGTAGCACAGTTAGAAAAAAATAATCTGTTTGCCTTAGGAATGCTGTTTCCAATATTAGTTTAGTTCTACTCAAACTGTGCTTGAGTTTGGAGGCATTCCAGTTCTCTGCTTGGCAGGCACGTGGAAGCTTATGGTAGTGTTGCTTTTCCCTTGCAGCTGACCTTGTCTTGAACTGGAAATAATCAAGGCCTTTACAAATCTTGCAACAGTCACCCCTTCTCTCCTTCTCAAAAGTCAAATTGTTCTCGAAAGCTGTGGATTTCTTTACTCACTAGAGAGTAAATCAGTCCACGAGAAGCAACAGGGAAGAAGTTTAGATGAAAGCATTGCTTCATATTATAAGGAAAGATATCTGAGGTTGTCTAGATCTACTGGAGGATCTTTTAGCTGTTCTGTGGGATGTGAGGATGAGAAATGAGTGTGCTGGGCAGCAGGAGGTCTGTGGGAGGGCAGGCTTGGGCCTTTTCCCCCCCGTGTTTGCTTTTCCTGGCAAAAGCACTGGACAGTGCCAGTCAGTGTGAGGATGCCATCTGTGTTGCACAGCTTGCTTGGCTGTTACAGAATTGCATAAGAATTACTCTGAAATCATACTGCTAAACTGTTTTCTGGCTAGCTGCAGTGGTTGCCTGGAGATGCAGCTATTGTACAGTGGTTCAGGAACCAACTGAAAGCATCAGCCTCCAAAACTCCCTCAGCCTGGCACTGCAAACGTAATGCCCAGCACAAGCAGTTAATGGGTAGATGAGCTGACGAGACACAGACTGCTGAAAAGGGTAATTGTTTCATGAAATTAAATTTGTTTTGTAAAAATAGAAAATAGCCAAAGAGGCTAAGAGGAGAACTGGACAAATCTAGTTACAGCAGAGGTACATTTCCTCAGTTTAATTTAATTCAGTTTCAGTTTTCCATTTGCTGCTTTCTTGTTATGTGCAAACTGGAAGTGACGTTCTGCAGCACTAAACCAAAATATTCTGTGTCTGTATTTTTGAATAGGATCTTTTTTGTTTGTTTGCAGTAAAATAAGTTAGCTATTGAAAACATAATATCTTGGAACCCAGTTTGTTATTTAGTGGCTGATTTTGCTGGATGTTTTAAACTAAGGGCTTAATGCTCATGTAGTGGCTACGCATGGATTGAAGGGATCCTAATACCTTTTTATCAGTATCTCAGTAGGACTTTGGACTAAAATCTGGACCACACAGAGCTTGCTTTAGCTTTGCTGCACTTCTAATACATTTTATGTCCAAGAACTATCCGTGAAATTTTATTCTCTGGTGTTGCCAACTTGCATTGAGATACATACCTACTTGATGTACCTGGTTTCCTGGTGTCTAAAGGTGATCATTGGTACACTTGCATAACATCTGCATCACTTGTGCTTGCCCAGGGAGCGCTGGTGTAAGCTTAGGCAGAGTGACGCCTGGCGTCTGCCTAGCTTCCATGGGCTCTGGGCACATGCAGCACCTTCTGGCAGCGCTCGGCTCAGTCTGGATCATGGCAGCCATGGTAACTTCAGGGAAACATTGATGGGAGCAGTGCCCTAATCTTACGTGAGAGCGATTGAGTTGCACTCACAGTAGGCTAGTGCTAGTTGCCCTGGCTGCGTGCCCCTGCCTCCTACAGGTAAGCCAGACTCACAAGGTGGGAGCTGACCCATAGTAGGGAGAGAGACTTGACAATGTGATGGGTGGCCAGTTTCTACAGCATGTGTTCATGATAGCGTGCATATCTGTAATCACACATCCCTTTCACATCTGAATACCAGTATGTGTAATACCAGTGATTGATATCATTAATACAAAACTGTACCATTAATTGATACCACAAGGTACATACTGAATGGTAAAGCATCCAGAAACTGAGTTAGTCTTTCTGCAGCAGTGGTGCTGTCACAAAGGTGGCCCAAATTTGTCTTAAACTTTGTTTGCTTTGTAAAGATGGCTTTTATTTCATTATTCATTCAGTTGGTGAAAGTACTTCATAAAGGTTTGGGGTGGTTTGGGTTTTTTTGCCACTGCAGGCACCTGAAACTCATGGAGTCCGTCCTGAAGGCCATCAAGGTTAATTGGTAGTAGAGTATATTTATGGCTTGCTCAGTGACAACTGCCTTGCTGGCACTTGAAAAGAAAAGCAGAGAACAAATGACCTGGACTTTTCTTGCAGCTGATCATAACAGTGTAGGGGGTTATTTTGATGCTAACACTGGGAAGGAGTCCTGTGTGGTATGGATTTGAATTTAATGTGTATTTTGTGCTTTTCTGAAGAGGAGTTAAATCATTGTGATATTTCTTCAAAAGGAATTGGTCTGGAAGTTGAGGCATTGGCTTGTAGTAATTTTACACTTTCTCTGAACTTGTGTGTATTTCTGGAGGAAAAAAGCAGGGTAAAATCATGCTAAAACAGTCCTTAGACTTTTCATGTTTGTTTCACTGGTCACCAAAAACTCTCTTTGGAAATGCTGAGACGGACATTACAGAAGCATGTCATTACTAAAGGCACTGAATGGTAACTCACTAAGTATGACCATTTGTTTTACCCGCTGGTGTTTCTTGGCACCACAGATGGTTGCCACAGGCAATGGAGGTGCAGGGGCCATTGTGCCCAGACATGCTGGCAACAGAACAGAAACTCTTTACCGTGGTTGATGGTTGCTGGCACAAGCCAGAAAGTTTGTTCCTGTCTTTATTGCTGTACTAACAAGAAGTAAACCTGGCATTTGCCATGCATTTGTCATATGCCAGGCTTTTTCATATCCCTACACCTCATTCAGAGGTTAAAGAAATAATATTTCAGTCATTAGTTCACATAATGCGTTCAGGTGCTAGAGCTGGAGACTCATTTGGAGGTGCTGATAATCGTAGAAGCAAGCAAGTTTCTATTGTGTGCTAGCAAATATACTGAAAAGGTTATGCAAGCAAAAATATTAGTTGCCTTTGGGAAGAAATTTGTCCAGCTTTCTTACATCTCTCTTTATGAAGGACTATGTTTAGTGGGAGTGGACTGAGTGTAAATGTAATGGAGTGAAAAAAACGAAACTGATGCCAAAGTACAGCGAGGAATCTGCTTTCTCTTTTTTTTTCAGGTTTGGGGAGCTTTTGTTTGTTTCTCTGTTTATGTTGCCTGCTACACTTCATTAGAAGTTTTATTAGGTGCTCTTGGATTTAATGTTTCATATACCTGCACGTGAAACTTTATTGTGTGAAATTTAATAGGCTTGATGTAGGAAGAAAGGGTTGGGTTTACAGGGTAACTTGCTTGCTGCTCAGCGTTGCACATGGTTTGAGTGGTGTTTGAATATATGTTTTTCTGAGCAAGGTGAAGACAGTCCTTTCCCCACAGCAGGAGTTTATAATGAAAAAGAACTTTGTGGAACTTCATCATCTTCTTTCCAGCACCCAGCTTCTGGCTGGATATTGCTATCTGCAATAGATTAATAGATTAATCTGTGATACATTTTTTCATTTTCTTTCTGTAAAATGAGAATAATTTGATGCTTTGCCCTTTATAGTTTACCCTTAGAAGTAGTTGTTTGCTTATTACTATTCTGTACAGGTGCTAAGAAGGTATGTGGTAAACGTTGTGACAAATACTTTTTGTTAGGGTAGTATTTGCAGTACTTCACATGCAAAATAAATTCACTGGTCTCATTTTCTTTGGTATATTAAATGAAATTTAAGAGATGGCTTGATCACAGATGTGTGGAGATTGAGGAAAAGCTAGGTAATGGGAAGCTTCTTAAATGAACTGACAACATTGTTCAGTAGCTGAAAGGAGGTGTGTGTATGTGTTTCATCTATATCCTTATAAAACCATATATATAAATAATATAGACTTACATCACTGGGACAGTTTTCTGCCTCTAGAAATAAACTAAGATAGGATGCTTTTCAGAGGGATCTTATGATATTTTTTGGTTTGAAGAAGAATCACTTCTGGGAAGTCTGATGTCTTGCATAACACATGGTATAGACCCAATATTGCTATAGTCCCTGAACTACATTATTGGAGTCTGTTCTAGCTGACAGTATTTTTAGCAGAGACACTGTGCACCTATTCTGAGAGATTTAGTACAAAATAGTGCATTACTGTGCCACCACTGGCTATTTTAGCCTTCCTAATTAGACAGCTTGTCCCTGTGCTGAGGCGGAATAGATTTAGAGGATTAAGTTTCATGTGTGTGGCCTGGAGGCTCTGTAAAGTACATGTAAACAAGACTTGGGTGTGTTCATGCTTTGGAGGGGAGGAGAGGGAAGGGTGCTAGCCAAGGTGGTGTTTGGGCAGTTGCCACATCTAAGGAGGTGTGATTGGAAATAGGTAGAAGAGACCTGATAGCACACAATTAGGAGAATAGCCTGAAAAACAGGTGAGATGGAGGCTGCATGGATGACAAAAAATGGGTGAAGTCAAACCTGTCCTGGGGTAAAAATCCCAGTGGCATACTACTAGGCTGGGAACTGCAGAGACAGATCATCAAAATGAACTCTTTCACATTTTAAAGCATGGGCGCTGCTTGCTTTGCTGACAGAAGTGACCACATTAAGACATGAAAGTGGAAAGGTTTGGCTGTAAGCAGAAAGAAAAATCACTTTCCCAACTGATGCGTGGGGCAAAGGAGGAGGAAGTGTTCCTATGCTGGAGCAGAATCTGACTTGCATGAGGACTGTTACTTGCCAGACCACACATTGAGTGCAAATAGTAAGACTTTGGGAGCCATGAGGTTCACGTAATCCACTCACTGTTCATAAGCAGCCAGAAATCAGGTTGAAGGTGAGGTATTTGTTGCTTACTTTTTAAAGTCATCATATTAGCTTGGTGTTGAATTTACCAAGAGGGCTATACAGATTTTTGCAGTACGAAGTATCCCTTGAGAAGACCTTAGGTTGGGTGATGATCTCCTGTCTGCACATCCTTTTTAGGGAAGATGTCTTTCAAACCTGACACAGCTGTGATCTGTCTCTTGTTGCTACCTCCCAGCTCTGTGGCAGAGCAGGACATGGTGTAAAGGCAGTTACAGAATCAGAAAGGAGTCTGTCTTTGGGGTGAAGCTTTACTGATGTGTCAATTCTTGCTTTGTTTTCCCTTTGTGCTGCAGATGTGCTGGTGAAAAACCACTTTTTCTCTTAGCACTGCCTTCAGATTTTGTGGTAAATTAAGGGGGAAGGACAATGCCATTGCTGCTGGGCCTCTGGAGGTTGTGTGATGGTCCAAGGAAGTGACTGTGCTGGCAGCAAGCTGCTAGTACTGACAAAGGTTTCCATCAGCTCAGCTGGTCTCTGGAATAGTATCTTGCTGTGGCCTGATTATGGTTGCATGGAATGCACTTGCAGCTTGCTGCTGCGCTCAGCAGCAGAGTGCTCAGAGGTGCTGCCTGGCTGCAAGGCAGGGAGCTAGCTGGGAGGATCCTCATGGGAAGTCTGCAGGCTGACATCGAAACTTCTCGCTTTACAGTCCTGTCATCACTGCAATAATTATCATGCAAATCATTGATATTTTTAGGCATGCTTTCACTTTGTGGTCACTCCGAGCCTTTACTTAGTAGTAGAAAGGAGAAAATTATTTGGCACCTGTCATAATTGCATCAGTTATTCAGCACAGAAAATTAATTTTGACCTAAAAAAAAAAAGGATGGAAACCCCCTCCTCTTTCAAGTTGTCAATTTTTGTTCTACAAGTTAGTGCTAAAAGCCTTTCAGAACTGGTTGGGAATTGCAGTTGTGATGTGTAAAAGGTTACTTGAGTTTGAAAATACGTCTTCGATGTTTAGAACAAGTCTAAGCTTTCTTATACCAGGAAACAATGCGACAAGTACCTCTGGAGCTTTAGGAGCCCTCAGAGTTCATGCTTGTAAGGACAATTGATTGTCTTTGTCCCATCTGCACTGGATTAGTGAAAGAAAAAGAGTGCTTAGTCTGAAAAAGAAGCTTACCCTCTGACTGACTTCTACTGCCTTATTTTAATGCCTTGAATAACTTGCTGAATTGGCATTTTCTAAATATTAAGTGTCTTAGACTGCATGCTACAATGTTTTGTTTGCTCAACTGTATAGAATGCTGTGAAGAAAGGCAAATCATTAATTTCCCTTTAAAGACTGTCAGGTTCGTTTAAGGGGTACAGGTGCTAGTGGATCACTTTTGTTAGTGAAAGAGCTATATAAGTTCTAAATTATTTTTAGCATTCTTCTAATTTAAAGAGAAAAAAATCCTAATGATAATAATTACGTTATTAGAGAGAATATCTGTGACCTATATTACACACTGTCCTTAAATGCAAATACCATTTATAGAGTATTTATGCCTATTTTACACATCATGTACTCTTCCCTTTATGGTATTTTTCAAAGGTTTGCTTAGTTTGGACTCCACACTAGAGAGTATGCTGACAAGGGAGGTACTGCCTGATCCTTAATGAACTTTCCATAAAGGAGTTAATGTGCAGAAACCCTTGCAAATAAATGATTGTTATTCCCCAGTCCCAGGCAGTGGGATGTAATGAGGCTTTTAAAATCCTGACAAATACTCCTGATAGCAATGCACGCCCCTGGGTGAACAATTTGCAGTCTGCAATAAAACAAAGGTGCATCGTGTTCCATACGATTCTCTCCCACCCTCGTATTTCTAACTTGACCTGAAGTGTGTGTGTGCTGGTATAATTTGGATTAGTCTGCAGCAGTTCACTCCGGGGCATCTGAGACTGTCTCGGTACATCGACAAGCATTGGCATGGTTGCAGTAGAGCAGTAGGTACCTTTGGGCTTTTATGTTTCCATTAGATTTTTGGAACAAATTTTGTGTTTGGAGTGGAGCGTTTTGGCTTAGTTTCCTCTGAAAGAGGTATAATCTGTGCACAATGAAACTGCTCTAGGATCTGAAGTAGCATGTGGTAAAGTGAAGGTGCTGGAGGAATTTGCTTCAAGACAGCACAACTACCCCAAATCAAACACTAATGTGGCTTGTTAGATGCTGCATCACCCTTAATGCATGGAATACAAAACAAATATGTGCCTTTAAAGTATACTCTGTGTACAGAACTTCAACTTTGACATATGTAACCAAAAGTAGCCTCACCAAGGTAAATGTAAGTACTTAAAATTTGATGTAAGTGGCAAATCTATATGAAATACTCCATGGTTTTATATGCAGCTGTACTGCTGATAATTTATCATCCTTATATGTATGTAAATATATACATGCACATATATATATCCATATATAGCCTTATTTATCACTTGTCTTTTAAGCTGCACACTTTTTTTATAGATTTGGTTCTGCTTTGAGGAGCTGATAATACTTTCTCTTTAAAACAAAACAGAAGATAATTTTGTAAACAAGCTATTAGTTAATTACAGCTGGAATAATATGTCATGTTGGCCAGAGTTTTTCTTCCTGATAGTTAACCATTAAACCAGTTGAATCACCAACTTCTACAGTGGTCTGTAGTCACAGAGCCAGTGCACTAGTTCAATTTTGGCAAGATTGCAAGAGTACTGAGAATGCAGAAGAACTAATAATATGATAGAATATTAAAAATTCAAAATAGCTGTATTCCATCACATAGTTTGTCATAGATGGAACAAACTGAAATAAAACCTGCACTTTGTCTCAGTGGGGAAATAAGGAGGAATGAGACATTCTCCTCTTTAGAACTTGGTAGATCTTTTCCTTCCCTTCCTTTGGAGGTATGCTGCTTTACTGAAACCAAACATTACGTGCAAGTGTTGTTGCTGTGACAAAGCTCCTTTCCTGTCAAAGAACAATTGAGCCTTCTGCCTGCTCTTAGCAAGGAGGCCTTCATTTAAGTTGATATGTAGGTTTTGGGGATCCTTGCTCCCAAAATACTACTTAAATTATCATCCGATTTTTTCATATTTCTCTTGCTATTAAAATCCATTTTTACAATAAAAGCATGAAGAAGTCTGATAGGATTTTGAAGTCTGAAGAGGCTCATGCAAGTTACTCTTCAGTAATGCAACAGATATGCCCAGAAGTGTTCAGAGCTCTAGCAGGTCATCAACTTGAAGATGATAAGTGAACCTTCAGGGGAGATAATGTCATTTGCATGAACAGTTGTAGGGGTGGTGCGCTGATATGGTCAGTTCAGACATACTGGAAGCTTCCTGGCTTGATGAAGCTCTCTTATTTTTCAGTCAGGAATTTTTTTCAGATCTCTTCTTTATATGGTTCCTATGTTCATTTTCCTGATAATGAGAATTTCTAATAGTTCTTTTTGTCTTTTCCAAACCAGAATTAGACCACAGCTTGCCAAAGAGAAGATTGAAGGATGCCATATTTGTACCTCTGTCACACCCGGAGAACCTCAAGTGTTCTTGGGAAAAGATAAGGCCTTCACTTTTGATTACGTCTTCAACATAGACTCACAGCAAGAAGAGATCTATATACAATGTATAGAAAAACTGATTGAAGGTTGTTTTGAAGGCTATAATGCCACTGTGTTTGCTTATGGCCAGGTAAGCTTTACCTTATTTTAAAGTATTTATTTTGACATAAACAGTTTCTTGTGACTGATCTTTCTCCTAAATTGTAGAATGCAAGAACCTGTTTTTTCACATCTTGGATTTATTGTAAATAATGTGTCTGTAGGAGACTGCTTAGGAGTTTATATAGGTTCTGTGCAGAATGGCAGTTGAAACACAAACAATATATAGGCAGTAGAATTAATGGTAATACTGACAATATCATGAGTCCATATAATTTCTTAATTCACCCCAAATGCAGCAACACAAATTAGTGACTTAATCAATTTTTATGTAGAGACAGGTTGTATTGAGATTCTTCTCTGAGCAACTGTCCATCCCTCTGCACTTTCAGACACTTTTGGGAAGAGGAGGGTTTTTAAAATAGATCCTAGGGAGCTTCAGGCCACATTGTTTGTTTGTGGGCAAAATGACTTTTCATAGAGAGCACACCCTCTCAGTGCACTGGGCACATATTTTACTTCTTAAAGCTGAAATAACATTGAGGACAATGTAGAAAATTCATTATTATCTTCTGAATATTCCTTTAGGAATTAATTGCATAAAATTTGGTCTTAGATGCTGAATTTCACCATCGTTAAATGTTGTATCTCAAACTAGACTTCATCTAGCTAACTTTTATGAAACAAAGCAGTGTGCAGATCCAGTTTAGATTATGTTCAGCAGGATTTTGTCTTTGACTTTACCCACTAATTGAGCGAAAACACAACACTGCCTTGTTTTCTATAAGGACTTCATATTTAATTAAGTTACCTTCTTAGTGAAGGTACAGCTTGTATTCTTCAGTGCTGTCCTATAAATTGAAAACAATGGTAATATTCTACCTGAGATATTCAGGCATCATAATTAAGGGAGTCATTTGATCTACTTCACATTGCAAATTGCAATTGCAAATGCTGCTTCTATGTTCAAAATATATGATTTAATTAACAGTCTTGGTTGAAAGCAATAACTTTTCTTCTGACCTCGGACATGATAGCTCAAGGACGATGTAAGCTTAGAAGAAGTTTGTAGGGGCAAGTCTATGAAAGATTGTGCTGGTTCCTGCTTTCTTCTATGTGATTTGTGGATAAACGGTAGATTTTGTCCAACTTCTGCTGCTTATCCTTTTTTCCCCCCAAAATGACCTATTGTTTGCATGTTAATACTGTGGAGATGACAGACTGACTTAGTAGTCACTATCTAGCATTAATGTTCACAAACTGCATTTCTCTGTGTGCTATTAATTGTTCTAGTGACTAATCTGTTTTCAATTTAGACAGGTGCTGGTAAAACATACACCATGGGCACTGGGTTTGATGTCAACATAACAGAAGAGGAGCAAGGCATTATATCCCGTGCTGTTAAGCATCTTTTCAGATGTATTGAAGAAAAAAAACAAGCTGCTATTAAACAAGGTCTTCCACCTCCAGATTTTAAAGTGAATGCACAGTTCTTAGAGGTAAATATGATCTGTGTTTTTTGCATGTTACTCCATGGAGGTTTTTTTAAGCCAATTAATCCCTTTTTCTGCTTCTTACTTTTATTTCTTTTCCACCAAGATGTTTTGAATTAATCTTCAAGATTTCAAAAGGACATTTTAGGGAATATATTTCAGCTCTTCAGAATATGAAAAACAGTCTTTTTATCTTATTCCAGTTATTTTAGTAGTTTTGTTCAGAGTGATTTTGAAGTGTGGAATTAGTCATGTTGGTCATTATTTATGCCTTTCTGCTGCACACATATATTTGTGGGGCCTGTTGCTCTTGCCTGTTTAATTCTTTACAAAACCTTAAAGCAAGAGAGTGTACATGTATTAAAAAAATCAATTGTACTTTGTGCCTTTGAATAGTCACCATGCTTTGCCTGCTTTTGACACTTTGCCATGGATTGCTTTAGCTTTTAAAATCTGTTCAGGTGACTTGTTATATTCAGTTCACCAAAGAAGAAACCTAGCATAAAAATACTTCTCTTTGTGATCTCCAGTGATTTAGGGTTTGGGATCTATGTCACTGTGGCTGTTTTCGCTAGACCTAGACAAAACCCGGGTCAGTGCTGAGGAAAAAATGTTCCATTTGGGTTGGTTTTTTTTTTTTTTTTTTTTTTTTTTTTGTAGACACAGTTACTGGTAAGAGAGGCCATAACATCTGTGATCTTTCTGACCTGCAACAGCTGTTGTTTAAGTCTTGCAGATTTTATGCTGTCTCTCCTGCTGTGGAGCTATTTGTTGTTTGATTGATTTGGGTGTAATGTATTTACATTTACTACCTAGCTGCAAAAGCTGATACTTAAAGCACACAGAGGGGAAGAATCTATTTAAGGAAGAGCATGTGTTAAATGTGTATTACTTAGTTTGTGTCTGCAACTTTACTTCACAGAGGAAAGAAACTCCACTTTTGTATTACTCAAGAGAAAAAACTATTACTGCTAAAGTAAACTAGGTTCTTTAGTCATATGTTCCTACAATCGTTTTAAAGGTTAATGAGCTGGCACTGGTTTTCCACCAGGGTAGATTTGTCAGTGCTAACCTTAAGCAGACATTTTTGTCGCTGCTACCAACGTTTGCCTAGAGAGTGTCTGGGCTTGAGCATGGGCCACAAGAATGCTGCACTTCCCTGTTCTCTGAACACTGGGGAGCTGCAGCTTCACTTCTGCTTAGGCAGCTGCAACAATAGTGTAGAGAGTAGTAACCACTGTAATTTCTGAATGCCTTGTGTTCTTTATATAACATTAGAAACATGACTGCAGGAGTCCCACAATAGCAGTAATTGAATGTTACAGTGGTGATGGCATGCAGAATTGCAGCCATTACAACATATTTCAGATGAAATCTACATACTAAAGCCTCTCTTGTTTATCTAATTTGGTGAAAGATTAAATGATGTATATAATAGTTTCTTCCTTAACAAAATGTCACTTCCTTGGATTTTTTTTTTTTTTTTTCATTGCTCTAAGGCTAAATTGGGACTTTCCCGGAAAGCGCCTTTTCTGTAGTTACATATTATAACCCTACTCTTGTATCAGAATGTATCCTTTTCCTCCCATCCTATCTACCATTAGAGCTGGATTATATAAACAATAATTTAGTTACTGAACAAGTTGAAGTAAGGTTTTATTTTGGAATAACTTTGAAGTTCAACAGCTGAGTAACTGTTGGGAACAGTGACTTTTGTTTGCTACTTTCTTGCTCTTCTTAAGTTTGCTGCAGTTTTCTCTGAACTCTTTGCTTTCCTGTTAAGTTTTCATGAAAATAGACATATGCAACCCTGCACAATTGTAGCTGCATTATCAGGATCCTCTCTAAATTGTGGCATCCGTTTACTTCTACTTAGTGAGGTAAAAAATTAAGATTAGTAAGAGGGCTCCTACTTAGAATATTTCTACCTAATAATGACATATGATTAATTTTTAATAAGTTAAAAATTAAAAGCATCGCATTCACAAATGCTGAGCCTTTTCTTCTTGGGGATAGATCGTCACTTGTGAAAGGAGGAAGCCTTTTGCTTTCAGTATATGAGAAAGTACATTGGGGGAATACAGATCCATTGCAATGGTTCCTTGGCTGTTACCTAGGGACTCTGATCAGGAATTTAATCAGTTTGGCCTAAGCTCTGCTGAAGCAAGTTGGTATAATCAAATTAAAGACAGTGGGGGTGTTCCAGTGTACATCAGTAGAGACCTGCTTTTTCTGTTTGTTGTCACTTCTTCCTTTATTTTGTTTTACCTGATGTCTTCAGTTGGATTTGAACACTTCCTAAAACTCAGAGCATTCTTATAAAATGATAATCCATCTTCAGTAACACAGATAACTACATAGTAGTCTCTGATGTGTTTCCTTGTTCTGATATCATTTACTGACTTAGAATTCTGATGTGCGCAATGATACTAAGTTGAAAGACCCACTAAATGGTATTTGCCTTCAGTAGACTGAGTGAAACAGGCAATGAACACTAAGCAGCCTGAAACATGCAAGAAATAGTTGCTGTTGCTCATGTGATTGTGCCTGAAAGTTGTGACTCAATCTGAGGCACTAAAATGTAGGTATTGCATGGAGGAAAGTACAAAAGCCCTGCTCAGGAAACCATCCCATAGTGTTTTTGGCCTTTTGGTACGTGTCTTTAATAAGCAGCTTGCGCAAAAACTATTACAGGTTAAATTCCTTCCAGGGCAGGAACAGTTTATCTAAATGAAGGAGAGACGTAAAATTAAGGTGTGAGGGAGGAAAAGAGAGAAGGTGTGCTGGCAGGGAGAGCAAGTGGAGTGAGTTTGAAGTGCTTGGTGGAAGGGTGCAGCCAACTGAATCA
>JAOEHX010014773.1:0-15095 GCA_025448015.1 Bolborhynchus lineola | reverse complement strand
CAACAGTCTTGGGCCCCCCTGCCCTCTTGGTGAGCTTGCGGTTAAGCATGGCACCTATCATTGTCAGCTCCTCTACTACTTGCAGAAGTTGTTTTCTGCACAATTGAGGAAGGAACCTCCTGGATTGCTTGTGCTGGGCTGTACCGTCCCTCCAACAGATATCACGGTGGTTGAAATCCCCCATGAGAACAAGGGCCTGTGAGTGTGAGGCTGTTCCTATTTGTCTCTAGAGCGTTTCATCCATAGGGTCTTGATGTGTATTGCTGACCTATGCTTCTATTGTTCCAGTCAAACACTGATGATAGCGTGTGTGAGCCCATCAGATAGAGATTTCATGGAAACCTTGAACACATTGAAGTATGCCAATCGGGCGCGGAACATCAAGAACAAGGTGATGGTTAATCAGGATAGAGCTAGTCAACAAATAAATGCTTTGCGCAGTGAGATTACAAGACTACAGATGGAACTCATGGAATATAAAACAGTAAGTTTATCCTATTAGGATTTCTCCTGCTTTAAAATGCTTATAGCTCTACAGCTTGTTTTTCTTTTGGCTACTTCTACTTCATACGTTAAAGAAAATCTGAATAGCAACCCGAACTCAAACGACAATTTGAATTTCTTTGATCACCAGGTGTTTTTAGAAGATTTACATTGCATTCCCAAAGGAAAGGTAGACCAATAAATGCCAGTGATGTCAACAGATGCTACATGTTTGTTACCCTTTGAAAGGCAAAAATTGAGCTTGTGTACATTAATGAGAAATCGTCACTTCCAAAGCAGAATTGACCAGTTTAGATTGTTACACAAGTGAATGTGTCCAATTAGTGCTTTTAAAAATTTACTAGACAGCTGAAACAAGTTGTTTTAAAAATACATTTTAAATTATAAGGCAGATACTCATACTATCTCCTGTAATTTTCAACAGTGTTCTTAGCAATAGCTGTGGTTATCAGTGTCCTCCTCCTTTGCTGTCTTTAAGATAGTATCCTGACTTGATTAAGAATTGACATATCATTTCTTAATGTCCCCAAGAACTTGTATTTCAGATTAAGACAGGATCCAAAAGTTAATGTGTTGGACAAACATCAGTGTCTTGGAAACTATCCATATATCCACTGTTGTAAACTTTTTGAGAGAAGCTTATCTTTTGCTATGATGTCTATTTGCAATTTCAAGTAATCTGTTGATTACCTTTGTTAAGATAAGAACTTTTTGTGTGTAGGTCAGCTTTTATTAATAATAAAATATATTTACTTAAGGGTAAAAGGATTATAGATGAAGATGGTGTTGAAAGCATCAATGATATGTTTCATGAAAATGCAATGCTGCAAACAGAAAACAACAACCTGCGTGTTAGAATTAAAGCAATGCAAGAGACTATTGATGCACTGAGAGCCAGAATAACACAACTTATGAGTGATCAGGCGAACCAAGTCCTAGCCAGAGCAGGTATGCTGTGGGTGCATTGTGTATAAACTGCTTCATAAGTTCATGAACTTAAATTGGTTGTATGTTCTTGCTGTATTGGGTCCCTTAGAATGAGGTGATGCCTTTGTAACTGTAATAAAGGACCTGCTTTGGCAGGGATAAGTTCCCATCTTATTCTTTCTTCTATTTCTGGAGACTTCTGTTTGCAGAAATAGTTTGGTATCCTGATTTGACAATTCATTTAAGACTATGAGCAACATGAAATGTGAGATAACACATTTGGTCAGGAATTACTTGTGTGCTTAGCTGTACACAGAATTAAATAATTTGCTTTCAGTGAGGAGCAGGACACAGGTGGGTAAATGTTGTCTTGCTTTTCACCTCATAGAATAATCAGCCCATTGACTTACCATGCCTGCATTGTTCTTCTTATGCGTTGTTAGTTAGGTTACTTTTGATTTATGTCCATGCATTATTAAAATGTGCTATTATGGAAAACAAGTAGAAACAGTTACTTGTAATAATGCTGACCATATGAGAGAGAGGACCCAAAAACTTAATGCACTTTAAGAAGAAATGTCTTTAACAAACCAGGTAAATCTAAATGTGTAGCACACAACTGTTTCTATTTGTTGGTACCTTGTGCCTAGTAGCTGCATTCAAATGTTCATATGGTTACCATTCTTTCTCAGTCTTTCTCTTACCCCACTTCCCCTTTCTGTCTGTCCTTCAAAGGAGAAGGCAATGAAGAAATTGGCAACATGATTCATAATTATATCAAGGAAATTGAAGATCTCAGGTATTTGCATAACATGTATTTGAACAATTTTTATTAACAGAAAAACTCCCAAACAAGCAAACAAATGCTGCACCAAAACAGCTGTTTTCCTGTGTGGGGATTACTTTAGGATAGTGGTCCTTCAGCTTCTGAAATCATCTGGTGTTGGTCTTGGCCACAAAATAATTAAAATGTTAAAAATGAAACTAACAGTAGAAATGAAAATCAGATGTTGCCTAATAGTGACGATGACTTGATATTGCTGCACAGAGGGCAGCAAAACTTGGAATGATGGTTATAACTTCATAACCTCATATAAATGATAGTGCTGAGAAATTACTTGTTACGAATTAATGTTAAAAAAACCTCCACATTTGCTTTTTTTCTAAACCAAAGTATTTAATATTTTAGATATTTTTATTTCGGTATTTCTTGGAGGTGTATTATGCAAAAAAAAAGTGACATATTCCTTACTAAAGCTTTTGTGTAGCTTTCATGTAATGTGTATAGATACGTAGCGTATGCAGGTATATATCTGTACATGTAAATGTCTACATAAACACACACACATGTATTCTGTCTAGTTATGTATATTTTACATATGTAACCCACTGTGTAAAATGCTCTCAAGGGATTCACTAGATTGTATTTTGTGAGACTTTATCTTGATTTGCAGTTTCTTTTTAAACTGAAGGCAATGCATTGCAGTTAGATATGCTAAAGAGTATACATCTCATGCATTAGCAATACTTGCACTTTATGGTTTACAATTCTTCCTTTTTTCCTCTTTTGTTAAGAGCAAAATTGTTAGAAAGCGAAGCAGTGAATGAAAATCTTCGACGCAACTTGTCAAGAGCTTCAACAAGATCTACATACTTTGGTGGCCCATCAGCATTTTCTGCTTCTATGCTTTCTTCTGAGAAAGAGACAATGGAAATTCTAGATATAGCCAAGAAAGATCTAGAAAAGCTGAAAAAAAAAGAAAGGAAAAAGAAAAAGAGGTGGTGTATGAGTTACGATGCTATTTGTTTTCTCTTTATCAGTAGTTGTTGCTGCGTGGGTTTGGATCCTGAATTGCTGTTCCTTCAAACTCTTTTATGCATTGAAGTTAGAGGTATTTTTCTTTCGCATCTTTTCTTCCAGGGAAATATGCAGTATTTGTAGAAGGATGTCTCTGTAATCAGTTTTTCTGATGCACAGTGGTAAAACCACAGGTGTTCTCCATTGATTTTGATATTTTTAATTTTTTAAAAAACATGGCTGAAATTCAACAGAAGTTTAAAAAAAAACCCCAAAATATAAAATTTTTCTACCATATGTCAAAACTGAAACAGCTTTTTGAAGAAAAGATATTATGAATAGCTGGGAGTTCTGTGGTAGGTCTTGGATCTGCTTCTTTTCCTTATTTCCTTCCTTTATGAATGTCTTTAGTTTGAGGTTTTTTAATCCTCTGCAACATCATGCTTTGCTGGTCTTTGCCATCCAGCTACTCATCCACTAAAATGCTCATCGACATTGATATAAATGCCTGTTCAGACAGCAGTTAGTACAGCAAAGATCTGTTTGTATACTCTCAGACTTTGATTCCATTAGAGATCTTACCCTTTTCTTAGAGATTTTCCTCACTTCTAATCCATTCATCTTTCTACTAATGACCCTTCAGACTTCAAGTTAAGAGTAAAACTAAAGCAGTGTAAGTCTAAAATATAGTTGAAGTATGAAGTAGATTTGAGTTAGTAATTTGAGGTCCTATATAAATCTATTCATGGCGTGAATGTCTGATACTTGTAGAGAACATTCATTTTAAGAACAAAACAATTCTTCCTTTGCATATAATTTTTCAGGAAACTCTTATACTTTTATGGGGATTTTGATAGAATTTTATGTCTCATGTCTGTAGGAACTTGAGGGGAAGGATAGAAATATTAAATGAAATCAGCAGAATATTCTGGCTTTTCTTCAGCTGAAACACTTCAATATATTCTGTAACTGTAAATGCATGAATGAAGAGATTTGGTTTTGTATGTTTCAACAAATTCTATAATTGAATATGCATTTAAATGCATGCTTAGTTAGAGCCCCATTTGTTAGGTTAGGGCCTGAGTATTAGGTGGAAGACAGGATTGTGACCGGAAAACAAGATAAAGGTTACTTTGTGTGTTGAGTAATATCTCTTATTGTTGGAGATGATCATTTGGAAAAAAGCAGATAGTCATTTTAGCCCTACATACAGTAGTAAAACACATGGTGGTTTATTCTGGGGTGTGGTGGTGGTGGGTTTGGTTTGGTTTCTTTTTTGATTTCTGAAGGAAGCTTTGATGTCCAGTCACACTTGCTCACACCAGGACAATAATCTTGTGAACGGGACAGCAAAGTGACCTGATCCAGAAGTAGGGATTACTTGCCATAAACTATTTTTGAGATTGGCTTTCTATGCTAGTGTTAAAGAATAGGAGAACCATAGGAAAAATTAAGTTGAAAAAGACCTTTTGCGGGTCTTGTGTTCTACAGAATGGGATCACACTCTTCAAGGTGCTGATAAAGTTTGAATCTATCTACCAGCCCATCTTCAGGCTGCTTTGTAATAAATACGTATTTGAGGTGCATATGTTACGAGAAAAAGATCCTTAGAAGCCAAGAAATGTTAGAATTTGAGGGATTATTCAAATAGCTTGTCATAATTCATACCTACAGAATGCTTCTAATTAATGAAGTGCAAAGTCTTTGTTCAGGATATATCACTGAATTTTTATTCTATTGAAATGTCAGGAATTGGTAATGGATATGCTGATACACTGCAAAGGGACCATTTATCCTGCAGTTTGGTAGAGATCCTTTGTTTTACTTCTGTCTTCTACAGGCATTTAGCTGCTTTTACTTTGCTGGTTTGCTGGTTTTTTTTTAGGGTTTCTGTTCTTTTAAAGTTGTCCAACTAGTATTTTCCTGTTGAAATGGGATTGGTAAGCCTAGTTACTAGTTCTGCCCTGTCTGCTGCCTTTCTTGGTCTCTTTGTTTCCTGGTTATGGGTCTGTACTATAAAAGGTGCATAATTCTAGATATATATGACTTATCTAAACTGTTGTGAGTTAGCTTGAAGATCTAAGAGCCAGTTTCTGAATAAGCAGCAGATATGTACCACTATATATCTGCAGCCTTTTACAAGCATCTCTCAATATTTATCAGAAGCAGTTTATATATCGGTAATGTTTTGGCTACTGATACACTGATGTGCTTGTTTGGAGTGTCTCAAAGTGTGACCTAGTCATCAGAAGTCCCAGAGCAAACCTCCTACATTCCTTTTGGTCATTAGACAGCATTACATACCTGGTAACCTTTTTTGACTGCTGTCTTTTGATTCCCCTAACCTTTATTAAGCTAAATTAGTGACAAAATAACACAGGGTTCATCATGTTGGCTCCAAGCTGATACTGAAGGAGGATGGCAGGCAGTGTAACGTGAAAAGGCAGCAAAAGCTCTTGCTCAAAACTTGCTCATAACAGGAGCATGAGGGATTTCAGTAGTTGCTGAAATCTCTACACTTACAAAAGTCATACAGACATTTCTTTACATCCCCATTTGCTCAAGGGGGAAAAGTACAAGCAGAAATACTAACACTTTTTCCATCTCACTGCTTCCAGTGCATATTTTCTGTTAATTTGTTAAAAAATTACAAACATCACTGGCATGTACTTTTTGAACCCCAGAAAAAAATAAACTGCAGTTTTCTGCTTTGTATGTAAAACCCAACAAAACCCCAAACAAAAAAAAAAATAAATGCAGCTTGAAGATTTTTATATGGATTATATTCAGAATATATGGTTTAAAATATTAGTATTAAAATTTTCTCATTATTATTTTATATTACAATGTTATCCGCATATATAAACCTAGTGCTTGGTCTTTTTCTGATATATGTTCCTAAGGATTTATAACTTTGGTTCAGTGGCAGTAGTTCTTGCAATTTTACCTGCCAGTTTGAAGTGGCAAAAGAGGAGTAAGCTTTTTTAGAACCAAGAGATTTTTTGAACCCATATTAGAAATAATTCTTAAAGTGAAATATCTATATCTAAAACTTCTTTCTTAGTGTAACTTGAACTTATAACTGTTGACAGTGAAAGAATAGTTCTACAAATGCTTCTTTGTTTTCTATTTACTTTCCGACTGTGCAAAATGTATTGCCTTTTTACTACTTGTTGTCTCTTTTAAAATTTCATTTTAAACTCCACAAGTTCATGTATCATTTTTTTACCTTCTTATCACTTTTGCTTTTCACTGTCTGGTTTGTCCTTCATTGGCTTGGCCTTCCAATACTGTACCTCGTGCTTTTGAAGGCTACAGAAACTTGAGGAAAGCAGTCAAGAAGAAAGAAGGTTGGAATATTTCCCAGGTTTTTAATTACCTGTCATTTCAATTAACTGGTTGTCATACATGAAAAGAAGTTGGGTAGATTCATAAATACTTCAAGATTAGTTCATTTGGCTTTTCAGAATTCTTCCCTGTTCTGACTTGCAACAAGTGTGTTAACTGGAAGAAACCTCTGTTGTGGAATTGAGGTTACCTCTGGGATTTCACAGTGTTGAGCAAGTGTTTTGTGGGGAGGTGATGCCTGTGGGAGTTGATATATAATGAAGTAGCTTCCTTTCTTGCATGTGCTATATGGAATGAAAGGTGGGAGGAAGGTGCAAGAGCTTATATTGTATTAAATATATAGCAGGCAGCATATGACAAGAGTAATGTTGGCATATGAGATGATCAAGAAGGTCTTCGACCTTCACACCTCAGTTAAGTTTGCTGCTTTTATTTTGGAAATAATGTGACTGAAGCCTTAACTGTTCCTTCTCTTCAGTTTCAGACAAAGCAGTACAGAAAATAGCTGGTCATAGAGCAGTTGAGGCCTCTAAAAAGAGAAATAAGGGATCTCTTGTTTTTCAGCTGTCTACTTTGATCCAGAAAATCTCCACTGAATTCATGCAGATGATGTGAAGCCACAGATCAATAGCACGTAAATTAAGCAGTGCAGTTCCGCCTGGAAGAGCTGCTGAGAATTTGTGGAAATGAGATTGTTTAGCTCAGTGTTCCCTGTATTCCACATTATGCAATCCTAACTACAATTTTTCATTATTACCCGTGTGGTGTCTAGCCCTGCTCTATCACGATTTCCCATCTCTTGAGGGTGATTTTGGGTTTGTGCATGTAGCACTAGAGGGACTGACATTTGGTCTGTGACAATTTGCAGAGTGCTATTGATTTTTGAACTTGAATTGTGATGTCTCAAATGTGCATTTAAAACCTCAAAACTCATCTTAATGGCTAACGCACCAAACCTTTAAAACAAAACGAAAAAAAGAACCCTGGTGTAATTTGTACAAGCCATCACTACAGTTCAAATTGCCAAGAGTGGAAAGAATATACAGATACTTGACTTTGTTTAGAACCATACTCTGAAAAATGCACACCATGGAAATAGACTAAAATGTAAACTTAATTGTTGAGAAAATTTCTTTGAGACAATCTTACTGCAAAAATACAGTATTTCTCCACTCTCTTTGGTGTAGCAACACCTATTTTGAGCATGTCTTTGATATCAAAGTAGATAACTGTATGATGTTTAAGGTCCATACATGAACTTTCAAATGACTGTAAGCATGGTAGGCACTGTGAGACTGTAGTAACACCTGTAACACATCCTGTACCTGCACACAGTGGTTTTATTTTTGTCTTTGTAAAAGCTATTCTGGGTACACTGCAACTTCATGCAAAATGAGTACTGATCTAGTATATGAAAATGCGTATTCTGATTCTCCCACTTGTGCAATGTGCCCTAAACCTATCATTAGTATTATTTGAAAGCTAAGATTAACAGTAATTAAGCATTGTTTTATTATGTGTGGGGGTTTGGAAGTTGTATTTTACCTGTGCCTGACCTTGGCTAACTAAACTTTGCTTTTCATCTATTTGGAACTGCAACTTATTGGTTTGGGGGATGGGAAGCACATGCCATTTCATTTTGTGAATGTTTTGTCTATGCCTCTTCTGCTAGTGTTAAAGAGGATAACACAGATAATGAGCAGGAGAAGAGAGATGAAAAAGGTACTTCGGAAAGAGAGAATAATGAATTGGAAACAGTAAGTATTTACAAGTTTTTGTTTATTTGTTCATTGTCTAAAGATTTACAAAAGTTATAGGGGGATGGAAAAGTGTGTGTGCTTCATCATTCTATTTTGTATGTTTCGTAGGAAGAAATTCAGGAAGTAAGTGATCATGAGGATGAAGAAGAGGAAGATGATGAGGATGAAGATGACATGGAAGTTGTTGAAAGCTCAGATGAATCAGATTCCGACTCTGATGAAAAAGGTGATGTCAGTGCAACATTGTGTAGAATTGCTGTCATTGTAGAAGGCTATCATTCCTTGGGTTTTGGTAGGCAAGAGAGAATGTTGCCAACCCACTGTCCATCATTCTATGTGGATTGAATGTCCAGTAAATTATTTTTTTTCTATGGTACTGAAGCATGTTATAGACATTTAGGATCAAATGTCTCCCCCATACTGGCTTTAAAATTAACCAGAGGCCATCAGGTGTTTGATAACGCTTTTCTAACTTGGTTAGAATGTTCCAAGTGTAAGATTTAAGTAGTGTGTTATTTTTATGTAGCTCCCATTCAGCTAATTTGGAAATGGGTAGACTTTAATTTTGAAAGACTGAAAGTCCATCAGCCTTCCTCATTTTTGTGTGCATGCAAGTTGGGACTGCTGAAGTCAGAGACAGCATCACTAGCAATTCTTTCATGTGAGCTGGGCCAAATGTGCAAGCTAAGTGTGTTGATTCTTTCTTGTCTAAGAGTCATGCAAACCATTAGCAGGAGTTGCAGAACCTGGAAAAATAAATCTGCAACTGACATCTCTGTTCTAGAGCACGTAATCTTAAACTGAGAAAGTACTTAACTGACTAAAGAAATTCAGGTTTTAAAACTTAACATATGGGTTAGTCCTTACGTTTTCCTCCTGCTTTTCTCATTCCCTTCACCATTCCACTCTGTGATTGAGGTGGCCCTTCTCTCTTCAAAATTTTGGCTGTATCTTTCCAAGAGCTAAAGAATAAAAAGTCTCCCCTTGCAGCCTGCCAGCAGTTAAATTGTCCTTTTAAAACTTGCTGGGTTATTCTGCAGGCCTTATGTGTGACTCAAGTCTCACAGCCTTTTGTACAGGAAATGACAGATTGCTGATGGTGAGATTTAAATGCGAATAACTGCAACATATGTAATTATGTTGGCAATAGTTAGCAACAGTGAGCCAATGAGAGATGGCTTCCCCTACCTCTTTCCTAGTTCTAGTGTGGTAAGTGTTTAAGGAGAAGACTTCACCCTGACTTGCAGACAAGTTTTGTGTGCTGCACTGTATTTTGTGTGGAATTCTCCTATGTGCAATTTTAGGCATCAGGGAATTACCATAACATAGGGTGTATCTGTATGTGATCCTTGCTGTTATTTTAACAAAAGTCTTAATTTTTAATCACTCAATTTTATTTTTTTGTTTTATTTTAGAAAATTATCAAGCTGACTTGGCAAACATCACCTGTGAAATAGCCATTAAGCAGAAACTGATAGATGAGCTGGAGAACAGCCAGCGAAGGTTGCAAACACTAAAGAAACAATATGAAGAGAAATTAATGATGCTCCAGCATAAAATTCGAGACACACAGCTTGAAAGAGATCAGGTTCTTCAAAACTTGGGTAAGAAATGCAAAATCATTTAAATCTAGGTGTTAAGATATGCAAGTAGAATTTTTTGCTAGTTGTGTTGCTTTCACTTTCAAATGCAATAAGAGATTACAGAAGATAGAAATAGATTTGTACACACAATGCCAGTGAATTGGACTTTACACGTTCTAGTTTCTACAAGAATTGAGAGATTTTTTTTTTTTCTTTTTTTAAAAAGATACTGCTATTGACAGGTATTTGATTTGGTTGAATAACCACTTTTGGGTTCTTTCCTGTTCTTCCTTCCCTCCTTTCTTTTGATTTGCATAATAATATGGACTAGGGTCAGTGGCCTTTCAGAGAGGTTTTACTGACTAAACACTTTTGAATATGTAATAGTATTGAGATGGAAAACTAATTCTGAGTCAGGAAAAGTCCTATGCCACAAATAGTTGAACTTTGGGCGAGTCCTGGGGGAAGTGGTTTGGGTTTTTCTTTCTTTCTAAAAATATGCTATGTATGCTTCATGGTTATACTTCATATGCTTTTGTTGTTCTTTTATTCTTCCTTTTTGGTTAGTGACAGAAAAGGTACATTATGCTTGGTGACTCTTGGGACTGTTGTTACGATCTTTTGCACATATGTGTGAACAAGCATGTATGTATCTGTGTCTTCAGGTGCTCAAGTATTTGTTGTCTAGTGCAAAGAAATCAGGAGAGTGTTAACACTTGATCTGTTATGCAAGAACACACAAGGTGGAAAGTACGAAGCAGTGCAGGTGACAGGAGCTAGAGACAGATTATTTTTTTCAAACATATTGCAGGTAATGCTAAAGGCAGAGGAAGCAGTGATCTGCTGTGGCTGGCACAAGGAAAATATCCGGAACAAAAGCATATTAATAATTCCTTTTTGCTCTAGGTTCTGTTGAGACCTATTCAGAAGAAAAGGCAAAAAAAATCAAGTCAGAATATGAAAAGAAACTTCAAGCCATGAATAAAGAACTGCAGAGACTTCAAACAGCCCAAAAGGAGCATGCACGATTGCTTAAAAATCAGTCTCAATATGAAAAGCAACTGAAGAAACTGCAGCAGGAAGTGACAGAGATGAAGAAAACCAAGGTATAGTTCAGTTATATTGAAGCATTGTACAATGAGTATTTACTGAAAAATGGGTTGAAATCTCTTGTGTGTTTATCTGCCATATAACTGTTCTTACAGCCAGGTGCTTGAAAGTCTGAAAACAGAAAAGATATAAAGACTAGGCTGTTTCTGGGGGAGAGGGGTGGCTTTCAAGTTTAATAAACAGAAATTACAGTATCAAACATAGAGAAGCTTGAACTGCTTTTTAGCTGTTCTTCAGCACTGAGTGAAGAAGACACAGATGGATTAAGTAGATTGCTAAAAGCATGTAATATACTGGAAGATGGCAGTTTGAAGAAGAAACTGTATATGAGTGGTGGCAGGGAACAGCACTTGAGTGCAAGAAGCTTTTTTAAATTATTACCTCTTTACAGGTTCGCTTGATGAAACAAATGAAAGAAGAGCAGGAGAAAGCTAGAATGACTGAGTCTAGAAGAAACAGAGAAATTGCACAGCTTAAAAAGGAGCAACGCAAACGAGAGGTGATTTGTCACATAAGAACTTTCATTTAGAATGGACATCTATCATTAGGATGATCATCTGCTTGCAGGCACACACCATGTGTATATGCACTCACTAAGGCAGACATGTACCCGTATATTTTCACCAGTCAAAATGCACATTAATTCAGTTTGACTTCTATGATAATTTGGTTCATACCTTCTGGTGATAAGTACAAGAGAAAATAGGTTTATTGATTATGATTATCCATATCGGTATTATTTTATTAGTGAATCTCTACAAAACTATTGCTACCGCCTTCCTGCATGCAAGTATTCTTTTTTTTGATAGGGATTTAGTATAGTGAAACACTTACTTTCATTCTGCACCAGAAAAAGCGAGAAACAATTGTGACCTGACCACTTGATGTCACGACAGTTTTGAAAACTTATTAGTATGTAAAGGTCTCTTTCTTATGCAATACAGTCTTCGTGTCAGATAGTAGAAAAATATCATGTGCTGTTTGTATTTTTCCACAGCATCAGCTCAAGCTTCTAGAAGCTCAGAAAAGAAATCAAGAAGTTATCTTACGTCGCAAAACTGAAGAGGTATTTTGGTATAAAAAAACCCCAATTAATTCATCTTTGAAACCACAATGGTATTGTATTCCTGTGAGTTAGAAGGCAGCTCTGGGGATAGGTAATAGTGTCTTTGCCCTCCATTTCAGGTCACAGCCCTTCGTCGGCAAGTAAGGCCTCTGTCTGATAAAGTGGCTGGAAAAGTAAGTCGAAAGCTGAGTCTGCCTGAGCATCCTATACAGGAAGCAGGTTCTAGCTCATCAGTTGAGCATGATGGTTCAAGAACAACAGCGCAGCAGAAAATGAGAATTCCTGTTGCAAGGGTTCAAGCATTATCTGTAACTGCAATAAATGGAACAGGGTAAGGGCTGAAACGGTTTGATACTCTCTTATGGGAAATGAAAAATACATTCAGTTTCTAGCAGATGATGTGATGCTAACACTGCAGTAGTTATTTTTCAAATATTGTCATGTAATGCTCATAAAATGGGCAGTTTATCATTATCAAATGCAATTTGAGTTCTGTGGGTTTAAGGCTGTGTGGAATAACATATAAAATGACATTAAAGAACAAATCATGTTAAGAAACTCCAAAATTCCAAGATGCAGTTAATCTGTTCTTTAAAAGAACTCTCCTTGGTGGTTCTATGCCTGCAGTGTTTTTAAGTACAAAGAAAAATTTTTCAGAAAACACAGTCTGGTATATTAACCACTATGTTTTGAAGCCTATCTGCTTGTTAAATAGGGGAAAAACTGTTGGGTAGCATTTGATTTCATGGTGCATCATACAAGATGGCAGTGTTTTATACCTGTTTTTCAAGTGCAGTGTATTAGAGTGCAGCAGAGTTCAGGGCTGGGTGCAGGTATCTGTTCTGGTGCAGTGAAAAGCTGCAAGAAGCTCTGTAAGAAACTTAAGTTATCCATGAAAATATTCTGGCCTGATCATTTCTACAGTCAAATGCGTAACTGGACTACTTCAGACTTAGCTGTTTCTCTTGAATTTGTCACAGAAAGAAATATCAGCGAAAAGCGGTGACGAGCAGAGTTTATTCCTCAAAGGCAGCCAGGATGAAGTGGCAGTTACTTGAACGCAGAGTGACTGATATCATTATGCAGAGGATGACTATTTCCAATATGGAGGCAGATATGAACAGGTTACTTACGGTGCGTGATCTACTATTCACTATTGGCTACATTGACATAGAAAATAGAGAGCAGCGCATTTATGTTTGCTGTAAATAAATTGCTTTGGTGGTTGCACAGGCAAAGTGATTTGGAATCCATTGTAGTTAATGAATATGATCTTAACAAATCCCGTAAGCATTTGGACCATGTAGTTATTGTGCTTAGTAAGAATTAAAAAGGACATTAAAAGGATCATGTGCAAATCTATTAATACATTCGTGTGCAAATATATTAATATATTCACCTGCATAACTTCCTGTAGATATCATGATATGTTAAAGTATAACAAGGAAAGGAAAACAAAAAAAGGGCATTTAAGTACCCTAAGTGTTTGCTAATTCCTTTTTATATGAAATTTTGTCTTTGGGGAAAACAGCAACGTGAGGAACTCACAAAAAGAAGAGAAAAGCTTTCAAAGAAGAGAGAGAAGCTCGTCAAGGATGGGGTTGGCAATGAAGCAGATAGAAATATCCAAAACATAAATGAAGAGATGGAATCACTGACTGCAAATATAGACTACATTAATGACAGCATTTCTGACTGCCAAGCAAACATTATGCAAATGGAGGAAGCAAAGGTAGGTCAAATGTTAATGCAGAAATGGTAAAATGGAGAAAAGACAACTGTTAGCCTTGAAGATCTTGCTTAGAAATTAATTTTGCTTTGGCTGTATAATTATTGAACCAGGAAGTGAGAATTGATGAAGACATTGGTGAAGTCAAAAATGAAGAATTTTTATTTAACTGAACCTTCAGATCAGTGTTTTAGTGTTAATAGTGTAATTCAAGTTGAGCTTGCAAAGCATTTACATGTCGAAGCTGATGCTTTCTATTCTGCTGGCATTAAATTTATATAATCTTGCAGCTGGAGGCTAACAGCTTGTATCCTCTTCCTGCATCTGTTTATATGCTTCCAATCCCTTGTATTGTTTTGTATACTTTAAACACATCTAAATATTTTTTATTTGAGAATTTATGTGAATTTTTTATTTTGCATTTTAGTATATTTTCAATGAAGGTCAGTGGCTTTCTGTACAACGTTTTGGGATGACTTTTCAAATAGTAATTGTCTATATTATGATTGAAAAAGAAATCTCAGTATTACCAAAAGTAATGAAATTCAAATGTGGAAACTCTTATAATATGTATCATACCTTACATGATCCAGCAAAAGGAATCCACCACATACAATATCCTAGGTATCTTGGCGCATAGTTATCTAAACTGTAATACTTATCCATATTTTTATGTGGCAGCACTCTCCCACCTTGGGCTAATCTGTGCTTTAATGCATGTTACATCGCCAGCAGCTTCCACTATTTTGCTCACATCAGAGTTTCTTGAATTTTGTACAGGACAGTGTAAAATTATAGTAAAGAAGTAGGGAACACAAAAGACTTAATAATTCTAGAGGGTGCCAGAGTGCTTAATACTGACAGAATAATCTGAAGAAAAATGAGGAAGAGGCTAGGGGGAGAAGCCTTCAAATGCATGAAGGCTGCAGGAGAAATGCATTTATTTCTGCATCCACTGTGAATAGCTTAGCTTGTGGAAAGAAGGGGTCTGAGTTTAGAGTTTGATAAGAGCTTTCAAACAGGAGAGAAACTGATGCACTGGAAGAGACCTGGAAGGCTGCAGTTCCAGTGAAACCGGTAGAAAGATTGCAAATTAGAAGCTGAATCAGGCACTACTTTGCAACATCAAGGTGAATATTAGAAATCTGTAGAGCTTTATCACACTAACCACGTTGATGGAAACATCCTTTACACTTGCCACTTCCCTGTCATCTAATAGTATTAAAATCAAATTAAAAACCCAAGTACTGGATTAATGATGAACACAGAC